>PVQB02000448.1:50915-156385 GCA_002980475.2 Fusarium beomiforme | reverse complement strand
CCTATTTCTCCTACCTCCTTACCTCCGATTATACTCATATATCCTTTAACATATATTGAGTTTATAGGCTATTTTATTCAAGCCTTAACAGTATTAAGGTAGCCGGTCTCTAGGGGTAGCCGGTTTCTAGGTGACCGACGTTATGAGTCAGAGACGGTCTCAAGGATCAAGAGGACTGGGAGCATTTAGGTAGAATGACGAAAGAGCCTCCTTGGTCTTTTGTTGAGTATTTTCGCACCTCAGGATCACAGCTCTAGGTATATTCTAACCTCCCGTCAGGTGGACACTTTGCTGACGATTACTTTCAACTATTACAGCCAAAATTGCTAGATTATAACATCAAGTGAGCAAGATGTACGGTAATGTGGAAGATTTGTTTATCTGTAAAATTGTAGAACTGCACTAAGAGAATCCTACGGCTATCAAACACTGCATGCCACTTGGCGCCATCTGCCACCTACACTACAATCGGCTGGACCCCTGTTGACCGGGAGGAGTTAGCTATTGTTCGTTAGGTTCCTGTCAATGAATTTATTTACACACCGTTTACATCTCACGCCCAGGTCTCTCACGTATTAAACACCTCTTCTCCTCACGCTCAGTAAAGCCTACACTCCAACTTCTCACAGCATACACTTCGAAACTACTCTCTCTTCCTTAAGCTTTTGTCACAGAACTCCTTCATCATACAATTTGAGCAAACTCTTACCTTTGTTCACTCCTTACTTTCATTATGGAACTTCTGATCAACGCTGCCAGGGATGAGCAAAAGGTTGCGGCCTTGAACGACCAATCCAAGATCACAACCATGCGTGCTATCTCTCAGACTTCTCCAAGCCGCCTGGCTGAGGCTCTCTTGTCTCCTCCCTTGCTGAAGGAAATGCTCGACCTGTTCGGTCACGAGTTTCTCCCTGTCTTCGAACGCGAACTCGAACCTTATGGGACTTTGAATAGCTCTGATTCTAGGGCTAAGCGCCCTCTGAATGCTTTCATGGCCTTTCGCAGTAAGTTCAAACCAGTACTTCTACAAGAGCCATCCTTACCAGATTTAGCCTACTATTTGAAGTTGTTCCCCGACACCCAGCAGAAGAACGCTTCCGGTTTCCTGACTCAACTCTGGGGGGGCGACCCTCACCGAAACAAATGGGCCCTCGTTGCCAAAGTCTACTCCTTTCTTCGCGACCAACTTGGCAAAGGCGCAGTTAATTTGTCCGCGTTCCTTGGTGTCGCATGCCCTTTGATGAACATGGTTGAACCCGTTAACTACATTCGAACTCTTGGTTGGCAAACTATTAACGAGCAGGGCGTCCTGACTTTCCGCCAAAATGCCAAACTCATGAATGAGAACTTGACAAAGCTCAATGTCAATGCCCATCCCACCACCGAGATCGATCTCCTTACCAGCGTCCTGTCTGCTGGTTACTTTGGTGATCGTGCTCAGGCGCTGATGATGCGTATGTGGACTTGCCAGAATGGAATAATGGCCACTTCCAGTGCTCCCACTGGCAACCGTGTCGCTGATACTCAATCGCTCTATGAGGTTGTCCCAACAACTACCGAGAAGATCAGTTTCATTAACGCAGTTCGCGACAACCGCAACCTTGCTGCCCGTGATATTTTCGGTCCCGAGTATGACGCCGCGTTTTTCCAAAATCGTTATGTTCATTCATGGGAAGTGCATGATCTTGCCAACTTCCAGAATGTTCAGATTTCCATCGCGGACTCACCTATGGAGAGTAATACCCTCTACAACTTCAATATGCCTATGGAGCGCCTCCCTCAAGTCCCTGAGTTTGATCTCTACGACGTCATCGACACGAGCATCATCGATATCTCCAGCGCCTGGTCTATTGACCAGTACCTGTATCAGAAGCAGGCCCAAGCGCAGCAGCAGTGTAAGTACAGCCTGCCCAGGAAATTTCGGTCAATACTCACACATGAATAGAATTCCCGGAGTTGTAGAAAGGTGTCGAGGTGGATCGCCAGGATGGCACTTGATCTTAAGTTACCACCTGGAGTTCAGTACATGATGCAAGTGGGCAGTTTCGGGGTGGAAATGAAATGAAATGAAATGATACCTGATCGTCGTGGGCACTTTAGTGAGACTGGCATTTTCCAGTTGAGGAAATTGTTTTACCATGAACTGCTAGCAATGAGTACACACGATTTTACTGAATCTTTACCTCATCTAAGTGTTAGTGAAGTCGGAATTGCGTTTGGCATGGCCCCTAATAAGATTGGTGGACGGATTAGCGCAACGCTATTGATATGCGGAATGATTGGCTACTAGATTCTTGGCGATGCTGAGGATTGTAGGACACAGGGTTTAAATTACAGTATGAGATCACACAGTTCGTTAATCCTTGTCCTAGACGTTCTGGGCGATACAACCCTGGACAGTAATCAAATACCCAGAGGTGGTATATCCCATAACCTCCCAATGCTTGCTTCAACCTGTTAATCTTGAGGTTCAACTATTATGCCAGTTTCTGGCATGACCAAAAAAAAAATCTCTCTTGAATGCCGCCACTGACATCCCGCCTACATCCATTCAGCAACCTTTGAAGTTTGAAATACGTTTCTATGTCAGTTTTTTTTTTTTTTTTTTTAAGAAAAAAAGAGCAGATGATAGGAACCCTATGCAACGAGCACTTTAAACCAAATTGAGAATGTCACAGGACTTGTGTGCCATGAAAAAGAAAAATTCAATAGCTTCCGTTAATACAAACCGGACTTCTATTCCCTTGCATCAGCCCTATGCTGTTGAAAGCGCTAAACCCGGGAATAGTACGGATCGAATTACATGGGGGTGTGGATAGCACTGTAACAGAGCACGATTGACATTTACGGGAGCAGGGTCGGCTTGGCGACCTCCATGCAGGCTTGGTACAACGATTCATAGTGGTAAAAATGTATAGAGAAGAGGCGATGAGGGAGAAATTCAGCGGGCTTCCAGACTTGCTAACTGTTACACACCATTTAAAGGTTTGAACACTGTACACTCTAAGGCTTGACTTGGTAGCATGGGTGGCAAAGTGGGTCTTGATATTGTCAAAGAGTGTTCTGACAAGGGCACAGTTCTCTCAGAAGTACCCGATTGACATCTTCCGACAAGTCAACACTTGAAGGTCTCAGACCAAAACCGGGATATACCTGTTTGCGTAACATCGTTGACGCAGTTTGCACAAGTCTGGTGCATGCCATTGCATTTCGAGAGTGTGTCGACTCTCAGCATGTTTGAGTCTAAACCCAGCGCTTCACCGTCCAACTCCCCGCATTTAGTCCCAGCTACAGAAGAAACAGAAATGTCAGGCATGTCTGAGAGATCCAAGAATTCGGAAAGTGAACATATTTCGCTAAGCTACGCCTGTTTCTAACTAGTAACACAAGAAACACTATCCGCATCGCCGGCCCAACAGAGAGATACTAGACTAGTTCCACAGACAGGGACCACGAGTGTCGTTCTTCATGGAATCCTCCGGCACTGTGCGGACCGGCCACGGTTACGGGTAGCCCGTCTCTATCTCGCGTCTTTGCTCGCGTCGCGAAATGAAGAAATGGGAGTGAGGATTAGTTAGTGAAATGTCCATGCTCAATGCCCAGAGCTGTCCCCTCCTCGTGCCATACGAAAAATCGACCAGGACTACGCAAGTGCAAGCCATGCCTAGCAACTCTATTACTTTAGTATCCAAGGGGAGGTTCTGAGTTGGTGTGCGCCTGTGTCTCATTGGGTTGTGCAGTCTCAATCCTGAAGTATGATTGGTCGCGTGTTGGTAGTTGAGGCTGAAGCCGCAAATGCCTTCAGCAGACATGAATCTGCGCCCTTACTCTTCTTGGTATGAGATCTTCCGCATCTCGCCCAAACGATGTCGAGCCGACGCCAAGGCGTTCTCCAATTGGAGAATCTCGACCTGTGATTGTTGGTGGCTTGTCAGTCTATGATCTTACACGAGGAGGCCTAGATTAAATTTGCCGGATGTAGTAACCGTTACGAACGCACTGGCCCGGGAATGAACTGGACCTGTGAGAGGTATCGATGTGTCATGGTAGTTGTGGTGTGATATGTGATGCCATGACAGGGGAGAAGGGGAATCAAGGGAAAGGGTTGCCAAACACATGACAGGGAGGCTGCTAAACTTACTTGCTGTTCCATCTCCCGCACCTTAAACTCGTGCGCTCCAAGCTTGGAGTAGTCCACCTGGTCCTCCTCTTGGCTACGCTCCTTGATCAAGCTCTGAACCTGGCGCACCAGTGCTCGACACGCCGCACCCACAGCCTTACTGGCCTGCTCCAGCTTTTCTTGGCTCTTGGACATGAACCCTGCCTTGACTCTGCTGGCAGCCACAAGCTGCGCAGTCGATGCTGCCACATCGTTCGAGGCCACGATAAGCTGTTCTGGACTGTTGCGCCCAGAAATGACTCCATCTGCTGTCTCAATCAGAGTGTTGGTTGACGACGCCACAGCCTTGGCGGCAGAAATGAGTCCTTCAGTCCAGCGGTTGTTCTTCTTGTAGAACGCTGTTCGTG
Organism: Fusarium beomiforme; assembly: GCA_002980475.2. Lineage (NCBI taxonomy): Eukaryota > Fungi > Ascomycota > Sordariomycetes > Hypocreales > Nectriaceae > Fusarium > Fusarium beomiforme. Next base: position 151,858 of record PVQB02000448.1, on the reverse strand, counting down.
ACGTCGATCCACGTCCTGCCTGCACAATCTCCTGCTGTGTCACTGTCGCCGCCTGAATCAATTGTGTAATGGCGTTTGTGATCGCCGTTGCCGCATCCAGGATCGAGTCGTTCACCTTGAGCTCATAGGTTGAGTAGCCATCACGAGGCTTGTTCTTGAGCTTGGCCAGTCGTGCAGCTGCTGCGGCGATTGCATCTGCAGCTTTGCTCAGCTCCTGATCGACGAGGTCACCCAAGTCTCCCTTCTTATTGGCGAGCTTGCCGAAGCCAGGGGCAAACGACTCAACAAGTTTGTTGAGCTTCTGCAGGTTCATCTGAACGTCATTGTTACTGTTGATGACCACGTCAGTCTTCTGCAGGGGATCCATGCCTTCAAGGCGGAAGCTCTGAAGACCTCGGAGGAACTGCACAGCTGAGATAGCAGGCTGGCGGGTTCCATTCATGAGAGCATCGGTCTTCTTATCATCTGTAGCTAGGCGGGTAAGGCCCTTGGTGTTGCTACAGACATCAGCAATAGCACCAGAGAAGACGTTGATAGCCTTGATGAGCTCGGAGTGTGTGGCATTTGGTCCATCCGCGATAAAGTTATTGAAGGACGTAGCAAACTCCATAGCACTGGCTGAGGCCTTCTCGATCTGTGATAGTACGTAAGAGGGAGAGGCATTCTGGTTACCAGCTTGCATGTTAGAATCCAACTCGTAAAGAGCATCATCTACACGCGCAACACCCGCCTGGAGGACAGAGTCGATAATGTCGTTGATCTTGTCGAGGTTGGCCATAATGAGAGCATCAATCTGGCCATCCAGAGCGTGATCAGTATCACCCTGGTTCATCTTCAGCTCGTTGAGCTCGATGAGAGTCTGATCCATGCCCGCCTTGTACACCTCAAGCTCCTCCTCCTTGTCACGAAGGAGCTGCTCCAGGTCAGAGCTGCCATCCCGAAGGTTCATCTGAGCATCCTCCAGCTGTCGAGTCTTGTTGCGCAATGCCTCTTCGAGATCCGCCATCTCACGGTTGTACTTGGCAAGCATTGTCGAAAGCTCGTTGCCCTTGCTGCGCTCCAGGTTATCGGCTTTGTCTTGAGCGAGGCGGAGTTCACGCTTAAGCTTCTCGACCTCATCCTTACTGCTGCCAGTCGCGCGATCCTTATCGTGAAGGGCGCGGTCACGCTCACGGATCATGTCGGCCAACTCGAGGTTCTTGGTCTTGATCTCGCGCTCGAGCTTCTCACGTTTATCGATGGCCTCCTGGGCGCTGGCCGCCTTGAGTTGAACGGCCTTGAACTTCTGAAGGAGATCGAGATGCTCGTGTCGCAACTGAGAGTAGAGCTTGGCCAACGCCTCGTATTTCGTCCTCCATGTGTTAACCTGCTCCTGGAGGGCACGAATCTGGTCATCTTTGCTGTTCATTTGCTGGCCGAGGCTGTTCTGAAGATGCGACAGCTCGCCCTCCAGAGCCTTGACTCGTTGGTCATACTGTTGGAGCATCAGCTGATCGCGCTCATACTGAGCCCGCGCATTCAGATTCTCTCGCTCCAGCTCGGCCAGACGTCCTTGAGTTTGCCATTGCGCCTGTTGCGCCATGAGCGCCTCCTGCTCTCGCTTTTGCTGCTCCATCAGTTGCTGTTGTTGCTGCTCAAACTCACGCTGAGCCTGAAGTTGCGCCTGTTGCTGAGCCAAGAGAGCCTGTTGCTGCTGTTGCTCAAGGATGCGCTGCTGCTCTTCGTACTCTCTGTTCTGGCGATCCAACTCACTCTTCCAGAACTCGTTCATCTCGTCGGGCGCATCATTCTTGGGCTCAGGTGGAGGAGATGGCTTTCGCTCAATCTCCTGTTTCGGTCTCGCAGGGAGCGCAGGCGCATCATCATCTTCGGACAAGAGGTTTGGAGGATCTTGAGGAAGCTTAGGGATGGTGATAAGACTGGTAAGGTATCTAAGGTTTGAGCATTCGTAGTAGAACTTAACTAAGCGATAGTGTTGTGCGTTGTAACGTTCACGAAGAGGTTCAAGGGCCTCATCATCGCCGGTCGCTTTAAACATGTTAACCCTAAAGATCCTAAAAGGGGGTGGAGAATGAATCACTCACTCGAATGCATTGCACGCAGCATGCTCGTGATGAACTTGTAAATTCCATAGCTCTCCTGAACGAGGGGCACAAGAGCCGCAATGCGGCACTCGTTGTTTCCAACATTTCGGAAGTGCGAGAAGATCAGCTTTTGGAACTGCTCGATCTTATCTTGCAGCACCATCAAGTCGCTGATGGTCTCGTAGCCTTCGTTGGGGTCGTTGATGGCCTTCAAGCTCAGGTACTCCTCATACTCAAAGGTTCCGTTAAACTCGGGATGTTGATGGTGGAAGGAGAGCTTCGCAAGAAGATAGTAAACGTATTCGCGGATCAGAGGCGCATAACCGCGCATGCCTTCACCTCCTCCGCCCATTCCGCGATTCAAGCTGTCGATCCATGCACGGTTTGCCATTGCCTCCTTGAGAGCACTAGGATGACCTTCTTGGAGCACTTTGTGGATCGTAATAAGGGCCTTGAATGTTTGGACTTCGTCGGCTAGGATGGGCTGGCTGTTGATAGTCGATCAGCGGAAGTAGTCATGATGAGGACGCATGAGACATACACCTTCATGCCAGCCCAGAAGGCGGCGGAGGACCGGTGGTCCCACGTATAGACGATACATGCTCGAACATGCTTTCGTTTTGGAGAGATCTCCTCGATGTTTGTAGCTTTCTTAATGTTGATGGCGAGCTCTTGGTCGGTTCTGCGCAAGATGGCAGGGTTAGCTCGTGGGACATGAAACGTGAGGGTGTCGCTGACTTGGTATGCTCGGTGCCGCGCACAGCAGCAGCCATGTTTGCAATTGGTGACGGATAAGCTCCGCGACGCTATTATTCGATAATGGATAGAGATATTTGCGCAAGGAGGCTTCGTCGTGGGATTCGACGATGCCGTAGCAACCCCTGGAAATCACGAGACAATTTCCCAGCCAGGCCGGCGCCGCGCAAGCTTAAGAAATTAGGCAGAGTATAAACCGTAGGAAATGAGAAGAGTGTAGAATAGATCAAGGCAGCGAAGTTTTCGAGGAGGCGACTGTATATGGAGTATTCGCGGTCGTCGTCAGCCTTGACAAATCTTGGGTGACTCTTGGGCGTGGCTCGTCTCTGCGATTCGATAGATGTCGTAGCTTCCAGTGGCTGGGCCGCAAGAGCCAAGAGGGGAGCGTCATACGGGGTACGTATCGTTGTGTGGGGCACAGGTATTGAAGATGAACTTCCTTGAATTGTATGCGGTATCGACAGCTAGATTTAGCACAATTCTATGGTATTCATTGCAAAATGCGGGTTGAAAGTGACGCTTTTCTGATATTTGGTTGTTCTGAGTGTATGAGTGTGTATCTCGAGAGTTCATAGAAACATTTGTATGTGAATTTATGTGTACTGTAAGCGTTCGCAGTTAACCTTTCAGGATAGAGTTAATTTATGGACATTTGGTGTACATCTTATTGGAGCAATTCTTATGAGCTTAATTCCTATCCTAGGATTTTCTTCAAAGGACAAATCAATATTCAAATTACAATCATATTATATGTTGTTTTGGGGGCATACTTCGAATATTATAAAGTGCTGCACAAGGTCAACTCAATTTCAGTTGTGCATACGCCGAATGGCTTCCTGTTACATTACGATACTCAACATGCGAGATGAGCCTATATGTTGTAACAGCCATACGTACGTCAAAGGTTCATATACCAAATACGGGGATGTCCCTATTTCATCTTTCAATTGTGAGTTAGAAGTGACAATTCAGGCCTGAATGATCATCGCAAAAAGCTTACCAGTTTTACGAATGAGAGCAATTAGACAGGATCAGGGAAGAATACGCCTTGGTTCAGATTCATAACACTGGGACAAGATGGTCAGGCATGAGGAGCTTTTGTAGAGGTAAATCATCTACAGAATGACAATGATAGGGCTAGCAGGGTGAGTTCTCTCAGCAGCATGAAGAGCACAGTTGGGGTGCAGGGTAGATAAGTTGTGCGTAACATGTAAAGCCAATATGTTTTATTACATTGAGTTGCATATGTTACGGCGCTTTAGATATAAATGTCCTCGTAAAGGAGGAGTAGAACTGACTCTGTGTTGCACCACTCTACATAACTGCGATGCTACCGGGCTCGATGTATCAGACGACAGAAATTAGTGAGAATTACCTTGACGCTTGTCAATCCCAGGAAATGGGAATGCCTGGATACATGACATTGACCTGGCACCTGAGTATTCAGTAATGATCCTGGTTGACCATGGGAAACGAACATGCGAGAAGCGTCATTTCATTCATACTCCAACGAAATGCCGTCCCTCTATATGGACCAGACACAATTCACTAAGGTATCTTCAAATACAGACATGGGATGCTTCAAAAGATGTCTTTTTTTGGTCTCATTGCCTATGGACATCAAAATGCAAGCCCTTGCCATGCAGAGTTTCCCATCCGGACGCAATACCCCAGGTAAAAAGAAGCCAGCACCACCAACCCCCGTAATATCTTTTCTTTTAGATCGTGGTCTCGTAAGGGAGAGGGGTGACGGTCTGAGGAGGGTTATCGGCGAGCGACAGTGTGTGAGCCTCACGAGGTCCAGCGGGCTGACGCTTGACCTGGACGACGGTGCCGTTGGCCTTAGCCTCACGCTTGGCCTCGGCGTTAGCCTTGACTCGCTTGAGGAAGTCTTCACGAGATCGGGACTGCTGGATGTGCTCGATTCGGACGTTGATTCGCTTCTCGATGTATCGGTGCTTCACCTGCTTGTAGATGATGACACCGACAGCAGACTTGGTGACGTTGTAGATGACACCAGTCTTGCCGTGGTAGACCTTGAAAGGCATACTGCAAGCCATTGTTAGCCCTCCAGTTCCACTATCCACAGGAATTCCTCCAAAAAGCGTCCAAGTCTCGCAATTTCGCGTGTATTGTCGCATGATGGCAAAGGGAACTCTGCTTACCCCTTCTGGACGGCACCGTTCGCCTTAATGTCGACGATATCACCAACACGGTACTGTCGGAGATAGGTGTTCAGGGCAATCATACCCTTCTTGCGGAAGTCCCGGCTGAAGGCATACTAAAAATTCACATCGTCAGTTTCATGCCCGGCGTTGTCGAAATATCATTTTCGCAGGAGTCGTGGTTGAACATACGCGGGTGCCCGCTCTCTTTCCGTAGGAGTGACCCATCTCGAATGTGATATGCCGGTACCGGTCGGGTTGGGGTTAGTAGTCGTGGTTGGCGAAAGAGATGGTGAAGTCCTTCGCTTTGGTGTTGTGGATTTCTCGAAGGCGGCCTTGTGGGAGCGGGACCTCAGATTTTCCGAAAGTTTTTTCCCACCTTCAGTAGGGCAAGGGCGATTGTGGGTGGGGCCAGCCACTTCCTGCACTTTTCTTAGGGTTCTTCTGCGCTAGCACACGTGACCTGGCTCCTGCCAAATTTCTATTCGCACATTTTGCTAAGATTTGCATCTTGTGAGAAAGTTCAACTCCCGCAGAACACCCAAGGAGCAAGTCAAGTGAGTATATCACCGCCGACACGAGGGCATTACCAAAGTTCATCAATTAACAAAGTCTTCAGGATGCCTCCCCGCGCCCACTCCAAGACCTCCCGTGTCCCCCGCCGACCCTTCGAGTCTGCCCGACTGTCAGTATCACCGGCCACTGAACATGAGCTTGTCTCTGTTTAAGTCGTATGTGAATGAAGACTGACCGAATATCAATAGTGATGCCGAGTTGAAGCTCGTCGGCGAGTATGGCCTGCGCAACAAGCGTGAGGTCTGGCGAGTCGGTCTGACTCTGTCCAAGATCCGTCGTGCTGCCCGGTATGTGAACTTTGGCACTTTTTGTGTGCGCTGATCAAGAAGAGAAAAAGATCCTAACAAATTTTACAGTCAGCTTCTTACCCTCGACGAGAAGGACCCCAAGCGTCTCTTCGAAGGCAATGCCCTCATTCGACGTCTCGTCCGTGTCGGTGTCCTTGACGAGTCTCGCATGAAGCTCGATTACGTCCTGGCTCTTAAGATCGAGGATTTCCTTGAGCGCCGTCTCCAGACCTGTGTCTGGAAGCTCGGTCTTGCCAAGTCTATCCACCACGCCCGTGTTCTGATCCGCCAGCGTCACATCCGAGTCGGAAAGCAGATCGTCAACGTCCCCTCTTTCATTGTCCGTCTCGATTCTCAGAAGCACATTGACTTTGCTCTTACCTCACCCTTCGGTGGTGGCCGTCCCGGCCGTGTCCGCAGAAAGAAGGCCAAGGCCGCCGAGGGCGGTGAGGGTGGCGAGGACGAGGAGGACGAGGAGTAAATGCAACCTAAAATGCAAAAAGGATTCTCCCTGTCTAGGGCACTTGGTGATGGAATACCACTCATGGGAAGGGGATTCTCTTCATAGCTTGCGGCGTTGGCCAGAGGATAAAAATGGAATGATTTCACCGGATAACGACAAACAAAAATTTCCCGGTGTCCCTCCACCTGTGTACACGAATCTCATGAAACATGAATCCAACACGACCTCCGCCCATAATTTTATGTCTGCTGTGAATGTTTCTGTGTCACGTTCAGTGTCGCTACGTATTTGACGCTTCTAGGTGTATGTGGTAGTATTGTAATTATATGTAACAAAGCATAGCTATGTCAAAAGTTCATCTTTGCCCAGCATCTTTGCCATTGGGTCATTCGTCGCCGTCCGTTTCCTCCTATACTCATCCATCTCCTCTTCTGTCACACCATTCATCATTTCTTCCCTTGTGCGCTTGCGTGGCTGCTCTTCATCTTTGTTCTTTTCTGTCTCCTCCTTGGAAGGCTCTTCTGTCTCCTCCTCTTCCTGGACCAAGTTTGCACCAGTTCGTTGACGCTCAGCCGCCTCCCATGCCAATTTTCCTTCATCACCAGTACAGTAACTGTTTTTGATAAACGAATGACAGCAAGCATAACCCCATTTGAAGTTGGACCACCAGCTGCCCCATACGGAAGTGTGGTTGTTAATGAAGACATCTTCAGCATACTTCGACCTAGCCTCCTTCTTGGGAGCTCCCTTGATCAAGCCAGCCTCATCGTACTCGACAAAGGTCTCGGATTCGGTGACGGCCATACTGCGCAAAGCAGCAGGCATAGCCTTCTGGTCTCCACCGTACTTCTCGGCCAAAAGTCTCTCTCGTTCGGCACGCTTTGCCTCTGCCTCTTCCCTCTCCTTCTTCCGATAGAATTCTCCTGCTGTGGGGTTCGCTTGTAGATGTTGACTCGTATCACCAGACTTCTCTTGGGCCTCCCAGGCGTATCGCTGGGCATTCTCGAATGCGCCGGCATCGCCCGAAGAGCGCATGAAACCCTCCTCCGCAAAGGCGTCTGCCGCCTTGTCTGCCGTTGCGCCTGCATCAACCAGTGATCGTGTTTTCGGGTCATATTTAGCAGATTCTAGGTCGAGGTTCAGAAGATACTTGGCTGTGTCCTCTCGTATTCGCAGTTGTCGTGTTGCTGTGCTCTGATGTTTGCTCATATCATTCTCTTCCGCGTACTTGTCGCCTTCGTCTGCATCATCGTCGCCAGTTTCGCCTTTCGTGGCCTGCTTGCGTAGCTCCTCCATCTGGTTGAACTCATCGACGACGGTGCGATATTCCTTCGCATCATAGCCATTCCACCGGTCGCGCTTGGCGTCCCATCCCATCTTAACGTCTTGGATCACCTCATCAGCTTGGATATCTTTGCCTGTCCATTTTGCGCCTTTGGCTCGTGGTCGGCTCAAGCAGTCTTTCTTCTTGTGTGTCATTGCGCCGCAGTTTTCGCAAGCTCCTTTGCGGTATTTGGTAGCCGCTGGACCAGCCTTTCTACCTCGATCATACCATTGAGACTTCTCGTCCTTCTCTTCGCGACGCTGATGCTTGAGGTAATCATTTTCGTCGCCTTCTTCGCCGGCGTAGAACGGGCGTTTACTGATGAAGGATGGGATGTAGATGTTCTCTTCCTTTGAAGCGGCACCGGCGCCATTATTTGAGGGGGGGGGCGGTTTCGAGGGGGCGGTGTTCATGTTGAGTAATCTGAAGTTTATTTTTCGTTGGCTTGCGATATATTAGACAATGAAATAAATGATCAACGTGTCAAATGTACAGAAGTCAAAACTGGCGATGCTTCTGTCGAAGATCACACAGCCTAGAGCGGAAAGTGTTTGGATAAGCATTCTTATCGGCACGTGACCGCGCGCGTCTGTAAGAGGCTCGTAGCCATGGCAAAGCGCGTCTCATAAGCAGATTACACAAAGACCTTCAGAGTGAATTGAACTCATTATAACCATTTCTTTGACCAATGTTTGGCTCTACTATTCTCAAGAAACATTGTTGAACCCCTGATGGATTCAAATTTCCAAGAATATGGACTTGTTCCGTGTCAGACTCAATTGTATCGACCACTATCAAGCGACTCCATCGCGTTATGACCCTCAACTTCGTAACGACATCCGTCCATCACAGATCTCGAAAGGGCCTAAAGTCCCTGTTGTTCGCGTCTTCGGAGCGACTGAAACGGGACAAAAAGTATGCGCGCATATACACGGCGCATTCCCGTATTTGTACGTGGAATATGAGGGCGGCCTAACTCCCGATCAAGGTTCGTTTAATATACTCTAACGAAGATCTGTCAATACTGACTTACCTAGTCGGTGCTTATATATACCGCTTTCACTTATCTATCGATCACGCGTTAGCAGTCAGCTACCGACGAGATCAGAAGGGTGACAATGCAAGGTTCGTGGCAAGGATCACTCTTGTCAAGGGTGTTCCCTTCTATGGCTTTCACGTAGGGTATCGCTTCTTCTTGAAGATTTACATGTTCAATCCCATTGTCATGACAAGATTAGCGGATCTTCTTCAGCAAGGTGTAATCATGAAACACAAATTTCAACCATACGAAGCACACCTTCAGTACCTTCTTCAGTTCATGACAGACTTCAACTTATACGGATGTGATTACCTAGATGCATCGGTTACCAGGTTTCGATCTCCAGTCCCAGAATATGATCAAGGATCAAATTCGTTGCACAAATGGCACAGTCAATCAATTCCCCGAGATTATATTACGGATGAAACTACGCTTCCTCGAAGTAGTCATTGCTCGATTGAAGTAGATATATGTGTACAAGATATCATTAATCGACATAAGGTCAAGGAGAGACCTCTTCATCATGACTTTATCGAAAGAACTGATCCCCTTCCTGGGGACATGAAGCTTGTCTACAGCATGGCTGGACTGTGGAAAGATGAGACAAAAAGACGCAAACGAAAGATGCAGGACCCAGCCGAGGGCAGCAGTCCGTTTCCACCAGAAGTTCTTGTGTCCATGTCAGCCAACTCTCGCGACTCTCAACCACAAGGTTGGCTTCATGAAGAAGAATACCGGACCAAGATTCGAAACCTCATCTCTGAAGAGAAGTTTAGTAATGCCTCGGAAGAGCTTAAATTTGAGACCTTTGCAAAGTCCCATCCATTTGAGGAGCATGTCAATACTACAATGGAGTCAGTCGAAGACCTCTTTCCATCGAAACTTGCACCAGCTTTGGGATTGCCCTTGGGCGTGCCGCCGGACCAAGATATAAGAAGCAGCATAATTGTTGACGAAGGCAAGTTACGCAAGGCCGGAGAGGCGCACAATGATTTCTATCCTGAGGATTCCGATGAAGAGGCCATTACGACACTCGCAGAAATGGAAAAGGCCGCCGCAAAAGGCTCTTGCGGGCCGAGAGACCAACTGCTGGAAGAGAATCTTGAGCAACGAGCAGCTCCCAATCTCGATCTCGACAAATTTGATAAAAAGACATTCTGGAGATCGATCCTTGGGGTCTGTCAAAGTGGCCTGATAACGGGCGAACTCCCTGACATCCCAGTGAATCCAGAACTGCTTGATTATGCAGAGAATGAAGGTCTTATTGGGCGGGCAGAAAAAGCAACAGCATACACATCGTCTAGTTCCTCTCAGCTCAAGCGACCGTTGGATGAACCTCTATCATCCCAGGCGTCCAAGAAAAGGCTAAAACTTAATGAACAGTCAATGGTAGATGATGATGAAATGGATTTGGTTCCCGTTTCCTCGACAGACGCCAATAAAAACGTCGCCCCTTCCTTTAGAGGACCTACCAATCTTAAAGGTCCTTCTTCACTCAACAAAACCACCGGTTCTATATTGAAAGGAGCTTCCGGCTCCAACCAGAAGTTGAATTTTCCTACCGTCAAAGATCAAAATGATCCGAACACGAAACTACGGCTCAGTCAAATGAGCCAGAAATCTGCTTCACAGCAGACGGATGATGGGCGTCACACGAAGCATGTTACATTTGACCCCAGTAACTTTCTCCCAGCTGAAGCAGAATTGTCTCAAATGACTTTGTCATCATCTATGAAGTCGTCTGGTGGAGAAGACAATGATGATGAATCCAAACTCCAACGAGCCATGAGTAGGTTCGTCAATCCACAAGTACATTTAGTTCCTTCTCTGCCCCCTTCTGCGGCGGTTGTGGTTTCCACATTGAAGGAACACGATATTCCTGATGTGATCTACCAAGATGCATATTATAGTAAGGAGAAGGATGTCCCTGGGCGGATGCGTGAATATGCAGGGAAGGAGTTTCGACTGGAGAGCAACACGTTGCCTTTTCTACCCGAATTTGACCCAACTGGCACAGCTCCGGCCAGCTATGGGCTCAAATTCAATACCTATGACAAGAACATTGAAGAGCTTCAGTATGAGCGACAAAGGAAGAGGTGCTCGTTGAGAAGCTGGGAGTACGCAAACCCACCGCCTGCATACCAAGAAGTTGAGGACTGGTGGATTGGAAAGCAAAACAGAGCGATTACAACAGAAGGTCCCCAGGCGCCATCAACCCCCAGGCAATACCATTCTCAGATCGATGGGCCCACACCAAAGAACAAGCATGGGTTCAAGTACACGCCCGGCAAGAAATCGACGAGCGTGCAGCATGAGGTTCAATACATGAGCATCATGAGCTTGGAAGTCCATGTGAATACCAGAGGAAAATTTGTGCCGAATCCTGAGGAAGACGAAGTCCAGTGCGTGTTCTGGGCGATTAAGTCTGATGAAAGTACATATGGGAGTCAAGACGCAGCTGGCCTTCAAACAGGAATCTTACTGTTGTCGAATAACACTGACTTTACTCGGCGTGTCCAGCGACAAACAACTGCTGAGGTCATTGAAGAGAACTCCGAATTGGATCTTATGGTCCGAATGGTCGAAATTGTGAGGAACCATGATCCCGATATTCTTACCGGTTATGAAGTCCATGGCAGTTCATGGGGCTACCTGATTGAGAGAGCACGATTGAAGTACGACTATAACCTATGTGATGAGTTTTCTCGCATGAAAACAGAATCTCACGGCAGATTTGGCAAAGAAAACGATCGTTGGGGTTTCAATACCACATCAACTATTCGAGTTACAGGTCGGCACATGGTAAATGTGTGGAGGGCAATGCGAGGAGAACTCAACCTTCTCCAATACACCATGGAGAACGTCGTCTGGCACTTACTCCACCGAAGAATACCTCATTACTCTTGGCAATCATTGACCAGTTGGTATAAGAGCGGAAAGCATAGAGAGCTCAACAGGATGTTGAGATACTATCAGAACCGCACAAGACTTGATATCGAAATCCTAGATGCAAACGAACTGATTGCTAGAACCAGCGAGCAAGCTCGACTTTTGGGTGTGGACTTCTTCTCGGTCTTTTCGCGAGGATCCCAGTTCAAAGTTGAGTCGATCATGTTCAGGATTGCAAAACCAGAGAACTTCCTACTTGTTTCTCCAAGTCGAAAGCAAGTTGGTGGCCAGAACGCTCTGGAATGTCTGCCGCTTGTTATGGAACCGCAAAGCGCGTTCTATAATAGTCCTCTTGTAGTTCTTGACTTCCAGAGTCTATACCCGAGTGTCATGATTGCTTATAACTACTGCTACTCAACGTTCTTGGGCCGAGTCACCAACTGGAGGGGTATGAACAAGATGGGTTTTACCGAGTATAAGCGCCAGCAGGGTCTCCTTGCCCTTTTGGAAGACTACATAAACATTGCCCCAAACGGTATGATGTATGCAAGGACAGAGATCCGCAAGTCGCTCCTTGCCAAAATGCTTACCGAGATTCTGGAAACTCGAGTCATGGTAAAGAGTGGTATGAAGCAAGACAAGGATGATAAAACGCTCCAGCAACTTCTGAACAACAGACAGCTTGCTCTCAAGTTGCTCGCCAACGTCACTTATGGTTACACTTCAGCATCATTCTCTGGCCGTATGCCATGCTCCGAGATTGCAGACAGCATTGTACAAACCGGCAGAGAAACCCTTGAAAGAGCAATTGCTTATATCCACTCAGTCGAGAAATGGGGCGCGGAGGTGGTTTATGGCGATACCGACAGTCTGTTCATTTATTTGAAGGGTCGAACCAAGGACGAGGCTTTCGATATTGGCAATGAGATTTCCAAGGCAATTACCGAAATGAACCCTCGGCCCATCAAACTCAAATTTGAGAAAGTCTATCATCCCTGCGTTCTCCTGGCCAAGAAACGTTATGTGGGTTACAAATACGAAAGCAAAGATCAGGTGAAGCCCGAATTCGATGCCAAGGGTATCGAGACTGTCCGTCGTGACGGCACACCCGCAGAGCAAAAGATCGAGGAGAAAGCCCTTCGTCTGCTGTTCGAAACTGCAGATCTCAGCCAAGTCAAGGAGTACTTCCAGAGGCAATGTCACAAGATCCTGCGCAATAATGTCTCTGTGCAAGATTTCTGTTTTGCAAAGGAAGTCCGTCTAGGTACATACTCTGACAAAGGCTCAGCACCTGCAGGAGCTCTTATCAGCACCAAACGGATGCTTCAGGACGCTCGTGCTGAACCGCAATATGGTGAGAGGGTTCCCTACGTGGTTATCACTGGTGCTCCAGGAGCGCGGCTGATTGACCGATGCGTTGCGCCCGAGGAACTTCTCAGCAATCCTCACTGGCAGCTTGATGCTGAGTACTATATCTCGAAGAACTTAATTCCTCCATTGGAACGTATCTTCAATCTTGTTGGTGCAAACGTACGTCAGTGGTACGACGAGATGCCCAAGGTGCAGCGTGTTTACCACGCGACTACTCTCACTAAAAAGAAGACGACTCTCGAATCCTACATGAGATCTACACACTGTCTCATATGCGGCCTCAAGTTCTCCCAAGAAGACAGTGCTCTTTGTCCATCCTGCCGCAAGAACATTCCTTCGTCACTACTTACCCTCCAAACACGTCTCACGACGGAAGAGCGTCGTCTTCAGGAAGTACTGTCACTCTGTCGAAGCTGTTCGGGCCTTGGACCTATTGAGGACGTCCAGTGTGACAGCAAAGATTGTCCTGTGTTTTGGACACGCATGAGGCAGGCTACCAAGACAAGGGGAGAGCGCAATGCAAGTCAGCCTGTGATACAGTCGTTGGTGGAAAGGGTGGAGAAACTGTCACTGGAGTGGTGAGAATGGAGGATTCGTAAGTGATATGTATTATTTATGAGGTGGTATTGTGGTTTTGTATATGCATTGCAAGGCGTTCTGGATAGTGTTGAGTTGAATGCTGCTTATGATGACTACTGTAGCGAGCTAACCTGCAGTATGACTTAATTTTTATGTTTACCAATACACGATATCATGTCATTAATCGTTAGTTATTAATCATCAATTATGATATTTGGATGCTAGAATGCCAGGCTGTATATTCTGGTGATAGTTGGTCTCGTTACATGGTGGTTGATACAATATTGTTCTTGTACTATAATGTTGGAAGTATTAACCCTGACAGCCAGTCGACTGGCATCCGTTCCGTGTATCATCTCTAGAGCTAGGATTCACTATTCAGTACACTTCATGTTGCAAGCAGTACCCTAGAGTTTCTAGTCATCTTTCTCGTATTCCAGTCACGGAGCATATTGACCGTAGAGTTTGCTATCAGTTCATACGTATTGCGGTCATAAAGCCGTGATTCCGACGGAGCGGCTTACCGCATCACGGCCCCACTAATAATTCGTCCGAATCTGGTGGGGCCGACTGAAGGTTTTTGGTGAGCCCCAAATTTAGAGAAAAACAACGGGCGCTTCTTGTATCAAATAATGTATTCATAGGGATGAAGATGTCAATACAGACTCGGTAAGGGTGAATCATGGACAAGCGATAATACCATGTACCTACTATCATCACAGAACACTTTCTGAGATCTATCCCGGGCACTCCGAAACTATCTGTTCCTGGGACAGAAAGACAGGTGCAAACTGCAAAGGGCTTGGAGAGATACCCCTGTCGAAGGTAAGGGACCGAATAGCTCACGATAACGGCCGCTGATCCTCAAGCTGTTATCTGTAGCGTGAATGGCATGCATCAGAGCCTCCCCGTCCAAGGTGAAGAATCACATGTCTTGAAACACCGACGGATAGAGCTCCTCAACATTAATCTGTGCACCAATCCACAAATAGATCTTAGGTACAGGTCCAGGTCAGACAAACACTGACATGTGAAGCAGACCGAGATCGAGAGCGTAGCTTAGCGATCTAGATCAGGGATCAACTTGATCAGCTCAACCTCGCTTGGATGGGTTGGTTTACGCGGCGCCTCCACATTCCCGAGTCCAAAGGCAGCCAGCCACATGGCATCGCTGACTGATAAAACGACTGGAGCAAAGCGCGAGAAAGGAGATAGGGTGGGGTTAAACTGTATGAGACAAGACTAGGGCTTGGCTGGGCTGCAATGCGATGCCAGCAAACCTTACCTCTCATCTGTATATGACTCCTCGAGATTGATATTGCGCGGTGTGAGGTGTATCTTACTGTATGATGTGTTGTACAATGTACAGTATCCGTAAGCTCGGCTCCAATGTGGAGAAGAGGACAAGTCACTTTTGTGTCGCGTACCGTATTTAGTTAATCAACCAGAACATGAGTTAGGTGTCCATAGCTCATTTGTTAGACACATACCTCAAGATACAGCAATATGCTTGGACAAGGCAGGCAAAGAAACGTCGATTCGTAGTAAGATACCAACCCAGAACGTCGTCCGGTAGCTAGGACCCCTTGATTTGAGTTGTTGAGTGTGCCTGAGTGAGGGCTGGAAAGATGGCAAAGATTAACCCAAAGACCCAATCAAAAGCTTCGAGATAGCAGCCAGCTAGAACGTTGAAGGGGCCGAACCGCGGTGGAGGTCGCCCTTGCAGTGGAAGACTGGATGCGTTCCGTGTGGTCTGGTGTCTGATGACTGTCAATCATGTAGATCAAGTGGCCAATATCAATGATGATCTGAGGCCAGGATGCGACCTTGACAAGCTTGACAATTTGACAACTGACAGCCAGGCACAGCTTTGAGATATATCAAACGCATACTCAAGAATTCCATAAGGCTCCAGATTGCGTTACAAGATTAGACTGTCGCATGAGGAATTGTCATGAGGACCGAAGATCGTAGCCGATGGAGACACGCTTGTGTAGCTCCAGAAGGCGCACAATTGGAACCTTTTAGAATTCTTTGGGATCCAGTGATATCGATATTATGGATGGCGAGCGTCTCTTCTCCATAGGTGCGAAACAGCCATTTGTGCTGTAACACTACCGATAGATCAATTCGACGACCTAACCCTGTATGAAGGGTCTTCTGAACTCTGTCCGCCTGCATTGAACCAGTAGCCAGCCCCATGCTGTGAATCCCTACCCCTGTCCGTCTCGCACATCAGCCAAGAGGAGCGTCTAGCATGAATCTCCGAGGCATGGCCGCAGAGAGACCGCCGAAGTCTGGAAGAAACAAGAAAGTGTATCAGTGTCGTGCACTACTGAGATAGTTTAGTGACTCCATCGATGATACCGAATTGATGTAGAAACTTTGTTAAGTTTAACAAATGTTTGTTGATCGTCCGTGCCCTAGTTGGTGTACCCGCCGGTCCGGTCTCTGCCGCAACGCCCCGTTCCTTGCTATCAGCAGAAGCAATACAAATACTGACAGGCTAGGGGGGGAGGGACAGGCGATTTTTGCAGGCTGAGACAGTGGAATGCTTGTAAAATCATATCAGCGTTGATGGCAGTAATATCGCCACGAGCTGCTCCAGTGAGAGGAACGTAGCTAATAAGTCGCCTGCCACCGTATCATGACTTGGCTGTGTAAGACCGAAATATGAATGCAAGACACAATCCATTTGGGGAAATTCTCTCCCGCCTCGGTAGGTGACCGATTCCATTTCCAGCCATTCCAGCTCGCGGAGGAGGGAAGCACAGCATTCAGCATTCAGCCAAATTGGAGATCTGTTACAGGGGGTTCACAGCGGGTGCTTCAGAAGCCCAATGCGCTGCGCTACAGGGGCCCGACGCTGTAAGGCGAGCTGCCAGGTGCCGCCACGACCCAATGGGGCCAATAGTGGCCTGCTACGACGTCCACTAGAGAGCGACTTATTACCGGCAAGGCACCCCTCCCCACATCTTCCCTGGTCTTTTCGCGGCACGCGCACCTCTTTCCTAGCTTCACCTCGAGGGGCTGGCAGAAAACTTAGGACCTATGATCTAGCCTGATAAAAATACTTGGTTAGTTTTATGATCTTTTAGGAGCTACTTTGACTCTTTTATTTTTACGCTTTCGACTCAATGTCTTGAGTCTTCTGACAACCTGAGGGTTCCCCCTCCCCGGGCAGCAATAACGGATACTTTTTGGGGTGGCAGGTACCGACCCGAACTTGGCTTTGGCGCAGGAACGAATCATCAATGTCACCGTCTTTTCTCTAATTTGCTCTACCTCGTTTTTGACTCATTTCCATATCCCATATGAACTTGCCCATCTCTCCACCTCCAAATTTATTGTTCTCTCTCCAATTTCTCTCCATTCGATATTTATTGTCTATCAACACACCTTTCTGCGCTACCTGAGCTTATCATCACACAGCGCAAACAATACGTAGCCCTCCCACTCCCGCTACAACCTTTTCAAGATAAAGGGTCCTGTGCCTTGCGCTTGGCGGGTCCCATTTGCGTCATACCTAGATCTCGAACTCGCTCAACATCCCTTGAATTAGGTCTCGGATTTGGTCTCACTTTCCCTCTCGAGTCAGTAAAAGGAAAGAGACAATAATAACAAGCCAATTCCTCTCAACTCGCCTTCCTCGACTTTTTTTTTCAAAGCTTGATTTCATTCACCTCGACGACTTAACGACCAGGAACAACTTGCACCAAGTAACTACCAAGTTTTAAGAAATCGACTAGAACAACTTCAAACGCCCTATGCCTTCCTAACGAAAAATCGATCTCACACTACTCCTCCGATTTATTCCACGCTCCACAGTGACAGACAGACCTCCCACGCGCCTTCCATGATCATGGCTGCGAGGTTCACGCCCGAGGCTTTTCTGCCGTCGGGCGCCTACGATTCTGATGTTGTTCTTTCCCTGAATAACCATCTCCCTTATCGCAATACGTCTAGTATTCCGTCTCCGCCTAACTCGTATCCTCGAGCTGGAACTCTTCGTCATCAATATCCACAGCACTATCTCAACCCATGTCAACAGCAAAACCAAGATTATAGCCAGAGTCAATTTCAACGCGGCCGAATTCCACCTGCGAGTACTCTGCCACTTCAGCACAAGGATTCCTCTCCCCTCTCTTTAGAGTCTCTAAGAGCGGCTCAATCTGTTCCTCCAAGTTATCGACCATTTCCCCAACAGACCGAGTCTTTCGACACATTCGACACCCGTCCAGCGACTGTATCTCCCACTCACGGAGGTCCGCCTCCTGTCCCAGAATTTCGCTTTCCAGCATCATCTACGGCTCCTCTGCCCAACGTTTCTTCTTCCTCCGGGCTCGTTGGTGTATCTCTCTCCAGATCTGTTTCGGCAGACGCAGTGGCGGCCTCGCAATCATCAGTGCACGTGGTTCAACGCCTCGTGCAGCAGAACCAATTAATACGTGAAGCCTGGGAGGCGGAGCGTAATCATCTTGAAGCTAATCGACGACGGGCCGAAGAAGTCTATCAAGAAGAGCGAATCATCATGGATGAGGTCCGGGATAGTTGGGAAGCCGAGAAAGAGGGCATGGCCCGAGAAATTGAAGAACTCAAGGAACGTGTCCATCGACTCGAAGGAGAGAACAGCGCACTCAAAGCTGTCACAGCGCAGAGCATCCAGGTTACGGGCATGGTATCGCCTCTCGCGAGTCAGCGTGGCGGAAGCGGTGAGGGCTCCATGGACAGTTCCTATTTCCAAGCTCCACCAGGACGACTCGCGTCAAGGGCACAAAATCCAACCATTCCAACTGGTCTTTCCATGTCCGATACGTCATCTCTCCCACCTGGCCTTGATGGTGCATCTCGTCGACCTCACTATTTCCAGTCAAGCAGCGCTAGAGTATCTCCCACAACACAGCCAGAATCATCGCCTTTTGTCCCCCTCGATCCTAGGATGCAGACACAGGACCCAGTGGCCAAGGACTTTCTATCACCCCCTACTGAGGATGCGGCCACGCCTGTTCCTGTTATTGATGTCCAGGAAATTGACCCTAAGTTGGAAGGCATCCCGATCAAGGCCACTGCGGTTCAGAAGCCCACATTCGCCGCCGGTGCATCTCCTCCCGAGAATCCAGCATCTCCTGTGACATCTTCACCAGGTCCTGCAGCCCAAAGTCCAGAGCAATCTCGACGTCCCATGAATGTCCGCGCCTCATCTAAGGAATATACCTTGCAAGCTCTTTCCGCTGTCGAGTCTCGACGGCTGACAATGCATGCCGGTCACACTCCCAACCATTCCCTGTCGCTGTTCCCTAAAGTCAATCCAACCGATCCTGGGTCCATCATTGGAGAGGGTGCCACGCCGACTGTTGAGTCTGTCATCAATCTGGACGCAGCTGCGATCGCGGAAGAAATTAGGGAGGACGTTCTGTCAGTACCTGCGCAAGCTGATAGGCGCGACTCTAAGGTGTCGCTCGTATCGGTCGTAGAAGAGCTAGACCCCAACGCCCCGGATGTCATGATGGAACCCAGCGGCGGCGATAAAGCTCTCAAAGGGCCGCTCATGCTGAGAAATATGCCAGCCAAAGATGAGCTCTTCTTCGAAAAATTGCACGAAGCACTGGAGCCTATCAGTCAAGGGCAGAACGCGCTCCCGGCCGTGATGCAAAGCCACGGGTTTGGATCTATTGCTGGTCCCTCTGGCTCCAATGCTCCAGCACATGTTCCTAAACAGGCTGGTCCAGTCGGTGGGGATGGATCTGTTGATGCCCAGCCAGATGCCGATGATAGTGACGGCGAGGGCAGTGGTAAGGCTATCGAAGCTGACGTTCCGTTAAAATTGAAGAGCACGTCCAACTTTGGCGCCCCTTTTGGCGCCATGTAGGACAGCTCCAAAGGAGCTGCAAGCGATGGAGCCAGTAGCTCGTCTAATCAAGTTCCACCGACTTCGCCAGAAGATCCGGTGCGTTCTCCAACAACCTCCTGACGTCTTTTCTCACGATGATGAAATGTTTTTGCGTCGAATGCTTATTGAGTGGTCTTGAACGCACGTCACGAATTACACGACTGTCGAATTTGCGAATTGTCTTTTCACCTCGGATCGGGTTTTCAAAGGTATAATGGCAAGCGAGCGCACATGCGATTATGTGGGACATGAGGATAAAAGGATGCACATTTATAGAACAGGAGTACCAGGGACTGGTTACTAGACCTTTTGCGTTTTGTTTTATCAAGAGATCATGGATTCTGCAACATTACGGTCGCAACAGCGGTAAACAGCGACGCGTTTACGAGCTTATGACAGGAAGGCAGGCTCATTTGGAATTGTTTTATGCAAGTTGGAGCATGGGTGGAGGACTGTGTTTGAATACCCTCTGAATGATAGGAAGTCAGTATCAGGACTGAGTCGAGGTTTTGTTGGGCGAAAATGGAAAAAATGGGAGTTGAGGAGGACACATTGATAAGTAGATATTAAGGGAAAGGGCCCGAGGGCAACAAGGATTCTTCTTCATCGGTACAGCATCTACTATGTGACCTGATTTCATGATCTCCAGTGATATGCGACAAGATGCTTTGCCTGCTCTGTAGTCCATGAAATTATTACTGTTCGCCCAGTTACCATATTAATAGCTCAGTTACGCTTCCAGGCCTGCAACAACTGTTTCTATAACGACTTTGCTTTCTGATGTGAGGCATCTCTTGACTTGCATTCTGGTGGTGATGCTCAGGTCGGATCTGGGCTATCAGGCTCAAATACAAGCCTCCTAGGGCCCCAAAAGCTTCCCTCTAGCAGGTGTATAAGTACATTCTGAGAGTGATCATGTTTCAAGGCCTGCTTGATTCCTCAGAGTGGCACAATTCCTTGACCGCGACGAGAGCATCGAAGTTGGGACCTTCGACAATATCTTAATGGTGTTTTCAATCGAATCGTTGAGAGAAGAAGGTATTTTACAATAGGATTTGAAGCTCAGGAAGTCCTTGACAATACGACTGACCCATAGCATACGAAGCATTTGGCTTGTTAGTCAAAGCCTCTCGGATCAAGTCCTCGGTATGTGTCAAGCATCTTTGAACCGTTCCGTGTGTGATAACGCATATTGAGTTGTGAGTTCTATTCCACTTATCACGCAAATCATCTCATCAGGTGAAAAATCACGTACGCGGGCACATCATGGATATTGCTTCTTGTATTCAGGCTAGAAGTGAGGGGATCTACACTGTCCGACTACAGCAGCTACCATAGAATATCTCAATAAAATAAACACCAACCAACGCCTGTTCTCCTGATATAGTTATTCCCAATTCATACTTTCGTGCCCATCTGGTCTCCACGCGTCTAAACCCATCCATTCTCTACCAACTTAGACACCCATGGTGAAATCATGCTCGATACCAGGTGTCACGCTGGCCATGAACTAAACATGGTTAGTAAATCGATGACAACCTAACGGAATAGGGTAAACACACCTTTAGGAAGACAACCAGATACTGGTCCACTCGGATAGCAACCTCGTTATCATCGATCTCGGCCTCCTGTACCTCCTCCCACTCATCCTTGTCGGCCGCCTCTTGAGCACCCTTGACATCCAACTTTCCAATCTCGTCTACTAGACCTTCCATACCAGAAAGTGCCTGGATATTACCTGCGCGAAGCCTCTCACGACGCAGGCGGAGAGCGGCATCGGCACGGTCTAGTAGTGTCTTCATGACTGAGGCATGCTTGCAAGGATGCACAGAGGCCATCTTGATGTTATTCGCGAAGAAGGGGAAGTCTTCAAGTGTCACTGTCTTGTCCTTGTAATCACCGACAATATCCTCTGTCATGTCGGTAGGAGGAAGAGGCTGGCCGTTGGCGAGATAACCTGAGAGATACAGACGGGGTGTCCGGTAATATGGTGAGTACATAATGTAGAGAGTGTATGTTCGGGGAGCGCTGATAGGTACTGTTAGCAGGCATTTTGAGAAGCGGGCTATATCGCATACCTGTTCTTGGAATCGGCTCCAGAATCACGGATGATAGCCTCATCATCGTCCTCATCTTCCATATCAGGAATCTCATCATCATCCACAACTTCTCCATCACCGACATTTCCGGAATCATCCACCGTCCTCACCTCCTTGACCTTCAGCGGCTGGGAACTAGCCAGGCCACCGGTCCTCAACCAACCATCCTCGTCGTTGCCAGTAGCGCCCTTGAAGTCATCTCCATCGTTGACGAGAGCTTCCTCATGTCCTGCATCACCAGCAAAGTCGTCGTTTAGTCGTCGGTGGCAGGGAACGTTGCGTGTGACGAGGAACTGCTTCCCGGGAGGGAGATGGCTCACTCGGCGCTCAGGAGAGTCTGCGTCGCCCCAAGACCAGGTTGGGAACTTGTATACAAGGTAGTCGCCCGCAGCGAGGAACTCTTCCGGTGTAATTTGACCGGTCTGACGGAAGGTTGACTTGTGAGATACGGGAGTATACCGATCTCGGAGAGTATTAACGGTGGAGTATATGTAATTCATGATGGATGTATCCGTTCGTTCGTTCGTTCGTTCGTTCGTTCGTTCGTTCGTTCGTTCGTTCGTTCGTTCGGTAGATATGATGCGTCTCGATGTTAAGGAGCCCGGAGAAGATAAGGTTGTCGTAGAATGGACTCAGTTGCAGTATTGGTCAAAGGATGCGGGGTTGAGCTTCTGTCAAGCTTGATACTGCAGGTATGGATGCAATAAGTGAAAGATAAGAAAGAACAAGAAGCTGGGAGTATTATTTTTTTTTTTTTGGTTTCTCCGTCACGTCTGCCTGAAAAGAAAGAGAAGATGACGGATGAAGACAAATGAGTAGTGGTACCTGAGTAATAGACATTCACTGGTGAGGCGATCACATGGGAGTGTATGCCTGGACCCCTCATTGGCCCTGACGTGGGGAACAGCCACTCAGAGTCCGCTCAGCTTGATTGAAATGGGTACTGAGCATGGCTTATCTTATCAGCATGCACGTCATCTCCCAGAAGCTTTGCTCACGTGTGTCCCCATGAGCAGATGGGATGAAGTCTGGTGCATAAATCACAAGGACAGGACAACTAGAATTAACGATAAGGAAGTCAATAGATATGTATACAGCGATCAAGTACTCTATTCCCAAAATCGCGGTATCCTTTCTTCTTCGTCACAACTTTTAGAAATACACGTCTATAAGCACAATGCTCATTGCTCCTCCTGAGCAGCCTCTTCCTCTGCCTTCTTCTTTTTTTCTTCACGCTCTTTCTTTTTCTCCAATAATTTCTTAAGCTTCTTCGCTGAGTTAAACACTCCGTTTGTACTAGCTCCACATGCTGCACACGTTGGGTCCTTTCTGTATCTCTTAAGAGCACATGGCTCGCAAAAATAGTGCCCGCACCTCGTCTGAATAGGTTCCTTGTATGGTCCCTCGCAGATAATACATGCGAAGGGAATCTTCTCCAACATAGCAATCTCTGCCTCATCCTCTGGGCTCTCCACCTTCTTGTCGCGGTTGGCGCTCGCGATGATTGTACCACCGAGGTTCTTCCTCCCCTTGGTGACTTCTTCCCACTCTTTATCGAGCTGCCAGCCTTGCTTTACGTCCGTTCTATCATGGAGAAAGATGCACGAATCGCCGAAGCCACAATGGCCTGTCTTCTTGTAGTCTTTGCAGATATCTGGCTTGAAGTCCATGACGGTGACGGTACGAATGTTTGTGGGCGCCTTGACGGGGCCCTTCGCTCTGTTGGGCGCATCGGGGTTCTTTTGGATAAATGACGTCTGATTTGCAAGGCCCTTGTATGTTCCATCTGGTTGCGAGTCTTTTGCGGTAGCTCTTGTTGAGCCTAAGAGGTTTTTTGCCGATAGTTCATCCTTGGAGTCTTCATCGTACCAGTTGCTGTGTTTTGTCGCGTCGTTGGTACTTGTGATGGGAACATTTCGATCTGCTGTGTAAACCGTCGCTGAGAGATCGCTCCTCCCGGTCACTAAGTCTTTGGAAGATGCTGTGACGGTGGCTGTTTTCTTGCGCCGCTTGACGCGCTGTCCAGACTCGTCTTCTGATGACGAGTAGTCGCTATCATCACTATCGGCGGGAGGTGGCGTTGCTGGTCGTTTTCGCAGGTTTGCCTTGCCCTTTGCGCCTCGCTTCTTGAATACTGCGACAGGCGTTTGTGGTTCTGTTGTCGAATCAGCCATTTTTGTGGTTTTTGGTGGTCAATTCAGAATCGACGGGAGTGGTTATTAAATGCGACTGAAGATTGGAAATCATTTTCTTGAACATGGAGGGATCTAGAAATTGTCATGTGACTGCGCGTAGCTTTGGTGTTGGAGTTGGAGCCAACCAGATACTTGTTGCGTCAAACTTTAATACCATAGTAACATCACTCGACAGTCGCCAAGCCCTTCTTCTTTTATTATCTATCATCTAGTAGATCTGTTTATACTCATCAAAGTCGAAACCTCACTGGATTCGTTGATCGTACAAGTGCCCATCTGTTGGCCACCCTCATTTACGAATAAGCATAACGCCAGGAACGCCCCTCACAATCTCACAAGATACCATCTATATCGCCTTTTTGACTTAACCAGGGTGTCCTTCTCGCCATGATCCGATAAACAAGTGTTCAACAAGGATCATTGGGTCTCCTTTATCATGAGTATGCTCTTGGGGCAACCATCCAAAGCTGTCCTTCGGCAGGACAAGCACGTCTCCAATCAATCGGGGCTTTTCAAGTCTATCTAGCTCATCACCGGTATGTTCTACACCTGTGGTCTCCTTGAAATAGTCCATAAGAACCTTGGTGAAAGCGAAGGGCCCGGTGGTGGACATGACATCTTCGAAAGAAACTGCCTCCCCAGGCTGCTTAGACTCAAGAAGTTTCTTGAGACCTTCTGCCACTTGGCCAACGAGCGTCTTGAGGGCTGGGTGATTCGGTTTGGCCAGTACTGAATATTGACATAACTGCACAGAGTAAGGAGAGCCAGGCCAGATGGGCTGTTTGTGGTGGTCGTTCTCAATTCCAACGACGAGATTCACTGAGCCTTGATACTGTTTCGGTATCCATTTCGATACTGGCTGATGTGGGTAAACATCGATATCAGCCCATACGCCACCCTCGCGCAACAATATTAGGTATCTCAGGAAATCTGCTTTCAGAATTGGGTCCTGCAGGCTTGTGAAAACATCCGAAATGTTGCCATCAAATCGGTCTTGAACATAGGCGTCATTGTTGGCATCAGTAATGCGCTCGTAACGCCAACCTGGATTGGCAACACGCCATTGATGTGGAAAACCAACTGTTCTCTCAGTTGGATTCTCCGAGTCGTCTTTCCAACTTTGCCATATTTTGTGTGGGAAAGGTTGCTGTGTTGGAGCAGCTGAAGCCTTAGGCAACGGCTCTTCTTGGGGTAGACTATTTTCTATCTCGTGCATTAGCAATTATTGCAAGATAAAGTCGAATGAGTAACTAACGTTTTATTCTGTCACCATAAGCGTAGTTGACAGTCAAGAACATGACTATCACAACTGCTGCCAAAACCGTACAGGCATGTTTCCGGTGTACAAGAGCTGTGGACAACATTGCGTTCAAGCGGATTCCATGGGTTGAAGGGAGTTAAAACGACAAAATGAGATCTGCCTCAGACAGAACCATTAGAATAAGACCCTTTCAGCCCAGTCGTTCCTTGAACACAACGACGGGGCCCTTGGATCGGTGTGGGGCCGTGTCTCCGGCCTGCATCGAGGTGAATCGCCTTGCAGCCAATTATCGATATTCCCTTGCCGCCCGACATGAGATTTTATTTAACCACAATTATTTTCGACCAACACACCAATGAGAGCCCGCGATGTTCCCTCATGTTGAGTCTACTACCAACACAACTTCTGGGTGGAAGTGGTACCAAAGTTAAGTCGTTATCAGGGCAATTCCTTGGAGGGTCAGCGAGGTTCTAGTCTCAACCCCTTGTTCTCAGCCCAACGGCTTCATGCAGATTCTCATACTCTACCTGGAACCGCGTTTAACCAACAGGCTGAAGGATGATTTGTTGCATTGGCCCAAAATGCTGAGGCACTCTTCCGGTTTCCCTTTGCCCTTTCTGCCACGTTTTCTCCCGAACTTCAGTAGTTCTCTTTTCACATGGTACGCGCTTCTCTGTACCATTGTGTAAGTCATTCATCACGATGACAAGGTTCATCTTTTGTCTCTTATTTCTTTCCTCCTTACAACTCTGTTTTGCTGCCAACAAGTGTTACTATCCTAATGGCGTCGAAGCTAATGACCATCCTTATGATCCCGATGCGAAAGAAAGTGTATGCTGCTCTTGAGGCCTAGGAACAACATGTCTGTCGAACAAACTATGTATTGGGTCGAAGGGAAACACCTTGCGAGGTTCATGTACCGACAAGAATTGGGCATCACCCGAGTGTGCCATGTTCTGTCTGGGTGGGTGCCGATCGAACAGAAGATCGTGTAGTTATACTGACATCATCCAGGCGCTGATAAAGGAGGAACCGACTTGATCTCATGCTCGAACGTTACAAATAGTGACATCTTACTGCTGTGACCACAATGTCAACTGTTGCAACAGTGGCGTCGGCAGATTCAATGTACTCCCATCCGAACCAGAAGTTTGGGCGACCTGGAATCGGAAAGCGAGTCAATATGACGATGTTGGTACAGTGTTCACCGACCAGTCCACAACCGCAACCGCATCAATGACAAGTGCTGTTACATCTTCGACCACCTCTACATCTATCACAAGAACAGGTGATCTATCTCTACCGTCCAGTTCGTTTCCGGGCACATCAGAGTCATCTGAAGCACCTGCAGGGCTCTCCACAGGTGCAAAGGCAGGAATTGGGGATAGTATTGGGGTCGGTGCTATCCTGGCAGCTGCTGTGGTGTTTCTTCTTTGGAAAATGCGCAGAAACAAAAAGGCTGCGAAGCAAGAGCAGCAACACCCCTCTGTGTATAACAACCCGATGGCAGATTCTTCTTGGCAACAATCTCAGTACATGTATGCTTCAAAGGAGCCTCAGCATCGACCTCCACAAGAACTATCGGGGACTCCAATGCAGGGTTATTACGAACGGGCTGAGTTGCCAGCACATAACTGACATCCATGAATTCCTTTCCAACGTCATGAAATACGGCATTTTCCAGATGGGCTCCTGTATATATTAACATCAAAATTACGCTTGATACACCATATATGTAGTATGATACTGATTAGAGTTATCATTCATGGATGATATAATGCCCAAGCATCTCGAGGTCCATGGAGTGCGGAACATTCTGCAATTTGTGCGAACAGGACATGCAACTTCCGCCTTGAACTTAGGGAATATTACATCATCATCTGGAAAGCAGATTTGCATTCTTTGAGCATGGTATTTGTACAGACCTTGCGTTTCTCAGACCTGGACCCTGATTTTCTCGTCCAAAAGACAGCCTCACGGACTGCAGAACACATAAGGTACCGAGTCAACTCTGGGATACCTTGTGATGAAGATGAAAAATCTTCAACGAATTTCTTTAGCGTCACTCGAAATTTCCTTCACCTTTTGAGACTAAACAAAATATGTGATTTTGTGTGTAGATGTAATGCGAACCTGGGTTGATGTTGTTACCCTGTAGCAAGATTTCAAGGTCAGAAATCAGAAGCCACTGGATGAGGTCAGGCATTGAATTAAACTAAAGGCAGGTATAACAGTAATATACGACACAGTCTTTCGTCGACCAAGTTTAAACATGATCTCGGACTGGTTTTTAAGGTGGAATTAACTCACATAGTGTTGGCAGCTTCTTTTCGCCATTCAAGTGTAACTTCAACCACATTGTCATAGAAACACAAATGACACATATAATGCTTGATTATCCGACGACGGCCTCTGTTGCATCGAGAACCCCTTTCTCACGCAGGATACCTACATGAACTATGATTTACCAGCAGAGGCTATCGTCAAAGCAGTGCATGGAAGCGATATTGAGATGTGAGGCTTAGGTCTGACGTGTCTGTCGAGGATATGCCCACAGAGCTGTAATTGGCCAAGACCCAAACAATAGCTCTAAAACCAATGCAAGTCGAGTTGACCACAGGGAGCTGAGAATTGCATAGGCAAAAGATCCAATGCGGGCAAAGAAAACCTTCTTTTAGTTTGTGGTATTTTATTTTTGGACACGGTCTGGATCGATCGCGGGCAGCTCCAAATCCAGATCTGATCAAGCATCACATCTCATCTCTTGGAACAGCAATGGATAAAAGAGCGAAAAATGAAAGAAAGCCTGCAATGAGTCGACTAATCGACTCCGCTAACTAACAAGGTTTGGCACCTAAGCGTAATTGGCCGAGAGAGACCCTGGTCGATGACAACCTTGGCAGAGAAATGAGATGAATGAGGGTGTTTATGCGGACCGTTGGGGAATATGGGCGCTTATTGGGTTTCTTTTTGTACGCATCTCGTCAATAATGCGATGACGGCATGTGATACTAGATAATCAATTCCTGATGGTGGTTGGTGATGGTGTCGTGTCGTTGTATCTGACCAAAAGTCAATATCACGAATCGCGCCATGAATGTTATTTGTTTGTTTTCAACCATTCTAGGCTACTCTCCTCCAGCTTCACCACCGCTAACTACTGCATGCACATGCAAGCTAATCATGCCCTACCCATAACTATCGTTTGCATAAACCCCGCAGCCTTGCTTCAGATGACACCTCAAGAGTAACAATGCATATCGAGCCCATTGCTACAGAGATATGTCAAGTAAACAAGGAAAATGCCTACAATTGAGTTTGAACACCGGATGATCACTCAAGGTTTTGGCTCGTGCTGATGAGTTGGCGGCTCTGCTAGCGGCATTGAATTCTTCGATGAACGGGCTGGAAGCTCAGTCTCTGATACGAGGCGTTGCCTAACGGCGACTAAAGAAAATGTGGCAGCTCTTTACAATAATGATAAGCCTTGGTAAACGCCTCAACTTCTCAAGTTGAACCTACAAAACTTTGGGTTTATTGGTTTGGACCTATCATAGCTGGTGTTCAAGTTTCCATACCGCATGCAGAGCACAAAGGTTTGTATCGATATAAACATACATTGGCTGATTGTAGATCAAGATAATCTTTTATTTGGCCACTCACGCTTGACATCAAGAGAATAGAGCCGGGGTAGCCTACAGTAGCATTGCAAATCAAGCCCGCTCGTTACGTAGCCAATAAGCATATCCTTGTCTGACCCCTTCTCGAAGCCTGGATCACAGACCTCTTGAGGATCCTTGCTAGGGAATTGCAGGCGTAGAATTAGGTACGATACTTTGCGGAATCAAGCTGACAAGAAGCAACATCGAGTCAACAAACAATGCATTGATTGAGTAAGCACCTTCGGAATAAAAAAACAAAAGTAAACAATGACTAGTTCAGCCTGACTAGTAGAGAGCCCAGAGCTATGTATCATCCAGAGACAAAAGAGCTGCTAATGTATCAATAATGCGGTGTCTTTCACGGCCGTCCCACTCTCCACGTTCCACTGTAGACTCCACGTTCAATCCCAGTCATTGATACTGTAACTGCTCTAAACTGAAGCGTCAAGTCTCCAGAGGAATCTGCAGTGCAGTCAGCAGGTCAAAGTCCCCTGTAAGGTAGCTTGACGCAGGTACTAAGAACGCAGGGGCAAAACAGCGGAAATCATCAGGTACCGTGCAGGAGAGCTAAAGCAACAAGGGCCTGTATACCGCAAGTCATCCATAGAACCATACCTAGGAATAGCAACACTGCAGAGGAATTCACTGTAGATAGCTCAGGCTGCTTAGATTCCCATGAACGCACAGCCTGCAAACTGGAGCCTGTTCCCTGTTTAAACCCCGTTATCGAGTGAAGTTTGATAGAAAGACCCAACAAAGCAGAAGAAAGAGTGGGAACAGAGTGCTCAGCTTCACTTCACTTCTCGCTTTACCCTGGGCCTGGCCTGAGCTAGCAGCTGTTCCCCCGTCGATTCTCCATTCTCCTTACCTGACCGTATCCTCAAATACTTTTTCACAAAAGTAATCCTAATCTCTTCTCTTTTTTCCGTCTTCGTCTTTGACCTCTCTCTCTTTTTTCTCTCCTTATACTCGTAATACTAACCCAACAGCAAAACCATCAACTACCGACGGGCGATAGGCGATAGCCCTGAAGGAAACGGAACGGAAACAAAGGGAACGTACATCAACCTCAGTCTTGGATGCCCTCTACCAATCACTCGGCATCGTCGTCCCCCTTTCGATACTGTCCTCTCTTTTAGGTCACCATCACGGGGCCATCCATTCTTTATTCTTTTTCTAAAGGACAATCGACTCCGGATCCGACTTCAACTCGACTCTCTGAGAGTATTTGCTCTGCAGAAGCTGTTCTTCTTGCTCGACCATTCACTGCTACGGACGCCTCTCAATCACTAGTGCATCTGCATAATTCTTTTTTCCCACTGCTTCGTATTTCAGCCAACCTCGGACCCTATTACAAGGGCGAGATCCCAATTCCTAGCGGAGAACCTCAAACGTCACCGGCCGGCCGCCCTTGAAATCAGACGATCCACCCCAGTCCACTCTGGAATTGAAAAGAGACTTTGTCGCCGGAGCAGACTCCACCTGAAGGTCAGGTACCAGCGCCAGCACCAGAACCAGACAAACACCTCTCGTTGTCGCGCTCTCTCTCGAGTCTGGACTCATCATCTTCTTCTTTTTTTTCTTTCGCGTCTCTTACGACAAACGCTCACGTCACTCCTGGGAAACTCTGTCTACGCCTCCTTTGTCGCCGTTGGCTTGGTTGCATTGGCGACAGAACGCCCCTCAAGCGGTAAAGTGTGCTTTCGGCTGTTGAAGATCCTTTAAGTTGCCAATTCCTCCTGGGAATGAGCAATAAGATCGCTGTGGCATAAGTCGTCGAGAAAACATTCCAGGAGCCAGCAACAGAAGCTCACTCCAAATACCACAACTGCATTGCCTTGGGTCTGCCTGCCAAAGCTGCGACGCTCGAACCCAGAACCAACAGGGGTAGATTCCCACTAATTACTGGTCTGGTCTTGGTCTCGGTACAACCCACTGTGCTGTGTTGTGTCGTGCAGTCTGCTTGTGCTTTGCTCTTTGCTTGTGCGTTGTGCGCGCGTGTGTGCTTTGCGGTACCTGACTAATAAAGAGTGTTGTTGGCGCCCATTCGCTACCAGTGTGTCAATAATTAGACACACTCTCACTCGCAAATCTGGGCATTTCCAATCGCATTTTCTCTCGACGACCGACATTTCGAGGTTTCTCACGTTTGCGCTTCGTTACAGTCATTCTTTGTTCTCTCTTTTACTACTGAACGCTTCTTTTTTCTGTTACGATCGGAATCGCCTTCATCTTTCTTCTTTTATTCCATAATAACTTATTTTTTTCTCCTGTGGGAATTGCTTTATTTTTATTCTCGCAGCCAGGTCTGCTCTCTTACAGTAGCTCCAATCTTACGCACTCTCCCTGCAGGTGGCATTGCTGCAATCTGACTGGTCTGCGTTTTTTGAGGTGCGGCACACGCCAGCTCTAATCTATTACGGTACCGGTACTTTAAGGTACTGTACCCCGTCTTTCAACAACAAACACGACCCAGTTCCATTTAGCCAGCACAACACGTTCGAAACTCTCAACACACCACAAATACAGAGCCATCACCCCTGCGACGGGCCTGCTACGTCGTCCGTCCGCGTATCTTGATGGTTTCAAGGCGTGATTGAGGAAGTTTTCCTTGCCTCGGAAGAGGGCCACTTTTGCTCTGCAATCATGGCTTCTTCACTGGCTTCCGACAAGCCAAGCTTGCCCGCACCCGGCGCAGCGCAATATGACCCTTTTATCACAACAACACCGCCTGCGCCTGCGCCGGTGCCCGCTCACCATCGATACTCGAACTACGATCATGATTTTTTCGTTACTGGCCCTGCTTCTCCAGAATCCGCGAAGCGAGCCCTCGCTGCTCATTTGCAAGAGACGGAGCGTCGCCTCGAAGAGGCCGGAAAGCTGGGTAATGCCTTAGTTCTCCAACGCAAACAACTCACCGAGCAACTCAAGGAGATTGAGAAAGTGAACAACGAGGAGGAGTTGTCACAAGAGCTCCGCGAACGAATGGTGGGCATTGAGAAGGAGTTTAATACATTGACTCGAGAGTCTGCCCGCAATTTATTGCCCAAGCAAAGAGTTCCCAGCAATGAAGCCAATCCCAACTCGCCTTTCGCGCCCGAGAACAAGGGTGGCAGAGTATGTCGCTTTTCGTCCACGTTCTTGGCAATCAACTAACATTTATCCTTAGCGATCCGTCAGTCCATCCAAGTTCGAGAGTCAAGCAACAGGGTCGCCTACGAAACTGACTGTGCCTAATCGCAAGATCCGCAACCAGCCCTCCAACCGAGTCCACGATATCGAATTCGCCGCCGAAATCAGTACTTCCCTCATTGCACAAGTTCGCAATCTGCAAGGCGTGCTCGCCGAGCGAGACGAGGAGAATAAGGACCTCAAAGCTGAAAAGGCACGACTTGAGCTTGAAGCAGAGGGTTTCCAGCAACGCTTCAAATCCCTAGATGAGAGTGAGAATCGATATAAGGAGGAAAACTGGAATCTTGAAACCAAGCTGCAAGAGCTCACTGCTCAACACAAGGAAGTCTTGGATCGTGAGAAGAAGCTCACCCAATCTCTTAATGTCATCAAGACGGAAAAGGTGACTGTTCAGCGGGAACTCGACGAAGTCAAGGTGCACCACGCACGATTAATTGACCAACACGCTGCTGCTGTCAAGCAACATGATATTGAGCTTGGTACTGCTAAGCGCAATATTGCCATGGCAGAGGGTGAACGTGCTGCCATGCAACGCCGAATCGATGACCTTACAGGGCAGAACCAAGAGCTCGCCAGGGCCTTTGCATCTCAGCGACGAGCCGTCCCAGAACTGGAGCCTACTATTCGCGCCAGCGACGATGATCTTGAATCATCCGCCGACCACCTCACCCCTGAGCATTCACCGCCAGTGTCCCCTATCAAGGGCACTCCCCGTCATGCCATGCTTGAGACCGAAACCATGAAGTCATCTCTTTCTCACGCCCAGCGAACTATCCAGAGTCAACGTGGTCTGCTCCACCGTGAGAAGACTGAGAAGCTTGAGCTCCGACGTATTATCCAGGATCTTCGCGATGATCTCGAGAAAGCTCGAGCCGATGCTGGTGAACACAAGCCACACCGGAAATCTCGCGTCAAGGAATCTAAGGAATTCAAGAAGCCTCCCCGTCTGCTTGGATCCTTCCGCTCCAGCAGGCAAGAGGTTATCACCGATGACGGCGAGTGGGAAGACCAACATGACGTTTCTCCTCGTGCCTCTGTCTCGCCAATGAACTCCAGGTCTCCTCTCAGCAACAGCACCCAGACTATTCTCCCTAGTATTGAGACTTCTCACCCAACGGATACTGATCAGTTCGAAACCGCTAATGAAGGTGGCGAGTCTGCATTCGAGACTGCCAACGAGCGTGGCACTGAGACCGAGGACTTCCAAACTGGCGCTGAGGAAATGTCAGGCAGCGATGATACAGAGACTGAAGGTACGACCCGAGGCTTTGTTGGTATCAAGAATGTCCCACGACTTCCTTCTGGCTTCGCTCGCCATGCAAGCAGCAACTCATTGCATAGCACTGCATCGACTTCAGGCGATGAGGATGACTACTCTTACACCAAGACACCAACCGGTACCATTGGTTCTCAGAAGAGCAGCCGATTCCGCATGAGCCGAAGCATTTTCAACCGATCCAGACAAGTTAGCGAGGAACCCACCTTCCAGAGCAGCCCCGTTAGCTTTGCCAGCAGCCGCGAGGGAACACCCCAGGCCGGAGGTCAGAGTCTGTTTGCTGAGCTGCAAGATTTCGGCGGTAGTGACGACGACTCAGCCGGCCCAGGCACTCCTAGTCGCCTGCGTGCTCGCTCTATGACTCCTGGTTCTATTCGCCGGGGATCATCACCACGACCTGCTGTGCCTCCTATGCCCAAGGTTATCATGGTTGATAGCGGTATGATGACTGAGCCAGTCAAGATTGTTCCCAGACTTTCTGGCCTCGGAACTTCTCAGATGGTGACTACTGGTGTTATGACGGATGATGGAGATGAGCACTTCGCTGAGTCCCCTGTTAGTGTCGTGGCAGCGATCCGACGTGCTTCCATGCACTCCTCCATTGGACCATCTGGCGATCGTGATCGCCGTGTTCCTTCTTGGGCATACGACAGCCTTGCTGATTCCAGGCCAATTTCTATGGTTTACAGCGATGCTGGTGCTCAGCACGATCCAGATATGGAGGAGAAGTTGGCTCAGTTCCCAGCTCCCCCCTCCATGCTTCCTCCCATCCTACCTCCTAACTTGACCATGTCCTCGATTGCATCTGAGGAAGTTGAGCCCGTTATTGAGCCTGAGGTGGTTCCTGCACCCCCCGCACTGAGTCTCACGGCTCTTTCCAACCAGAGCGTCGAGCCTGTACCTGAACCTGAGAGTCCTCTTCCTGATCTGACGATGACTTCGATCATCTCCCAAGAGCTTGAGCCTCGGGCCGAGCCCGTGGTCCTTCCTCCTGCTCTTAGCTTGTCTGGTATCGTGGCTCATAGCCTCGAGCCTAAGGCCGAGCCTGAGGTGCCTCTGCCTGATCTGTCCATGACATCCATTGTCACTGAACAGGTTGAGCCTATTGCTGAGCCTGAGATCCCAGCTGCAGCCCTCAGCCTCTCCACCATCTCAGCTGAGTCTGTTGATCCCATTGCTGAGCCACCTGTGGAGCCTGTCATGTTCATGCCACCACCACCGGCTCTGTCCATGTCCACCATCGTCGGCGAGCACGTTGAGCCTATCGCCCGAAAGAACCCCGAGCTCAGCCTCTCCAACATCTGGGGAGAGAACATTGAGCCCATCTCTGAGCCAGTTGTTCCTGCTCCGGAGCTTCTTATGTCTACCATTCGAAGCGAGCATGTCGTGCCAGTTGCGGAACCCGAGCTCAAGCCCGTTCTCCCAGCGGTTATCGCTCCCTCTCTGCCTCTAGCTCCCGAGTTGAGCTTCTCTGCCATTCAAGGAGAGAATGTTGAGCCTCTTGCCAGCAAGGCACCTGAGCTCGCTATTTCTAACATTGTGGGTGAGGCAGTCGAGCCCATTGCCGAGCCTGTACCTGAGCTTGTCATCCCTCAACTCACCATTTCGTCGATCCATGGTGAACAGGTCGAGCCAGTTGCTGAGACTGCCCCTGAGCTGACCATCTCTGCCATTCAGCAAGAGTTTGTTGAGCCCACTGATCTCCCTGCTCCTGATCTGGCTCTCTCATCCATCGCTGTTCAGTCCGTCGAACCCATCAGCGAGCCGGAGAAGGTGGTTCCCAAGCCATCACTCAACCTGTCTTCTATCTATGCTGAGGGTTGCGAGCCTCGGGAAGAGCTTCCTCCTACTCCTACCACCCTCATGTTTTCTGGTCTATCCACACAGAATGTTGAGCCCGTATCTGAGCCTGCTCCAGCTCTGTCTTTGTCTGGTATCACTTCTGAGAACGTTGAGCCTGTTCTCGAACCTCTTCCTGTACCGCCAACTCTGGTCATGTCCGAGATTGCAACCGAGGGTGTCGAGCCTATCAGCCCTGTCTACAAGACACCTACGCTCCCCACTTTCGGATTTTCCAATATCGAGTCAATCGAAACCTTCCCCGTCTCTCCTCGAACTCCCAAGAGGGAGGGATTTATTCTTCCTCGCGATATGAAGTCACCCTTTGTTGAGCAGGACGTGCCTAGGACACCTGAGAACCAGCTGGACATTGATCAAGGGTCATCACCTCTTATGGTTGAGGACGAGAACGGTCAATCTCCCAGCGACACTCCTGAGCCTGCGACTCCTGATTCCCAGCGACCTTTCGACAAGCCTGTTGTCATCATGAACGACCAGGGTGCGCAAACATCTCTCACAGCTGATGCCATTGACGCCATGGTCAAAGCCCATGCTCGGCCTGCCTTCAGCCACCAGAAGAGCCTGTCCATGGCCAGTATTGGAACTCCCGGGACTACTGGTACCTCTGGCACTGTCCGAATTCGCCGATCACAGGAGATGTTCGAGACCCCAAGCCAGCATGACCGTGATGCCGATGATGTCTTCAACACCAGCCCCATCCGTCGCCCTGGTAGTTCCAGGAGTGGTAGGGCCTCCATCCAAGATGCTCCTCCTCTGCCTGCGAACCACCGCCAAGTCATCGAGGCTGCGCGAACTCACTCTTCTCACGGCACTCAGAACAACATGGGACCACCTCTATGGCCTGCTTCCGTGCTGAAGCAGAGGCCAACCACACCTGGGAACAGGGCTGCCTCACCAGCATCCACAACTCGTGCCGTGCCCGCTCAGCGCACTGTCCGAAACCCTGTCAGCTATGGTGAGCTCGGAAGACAATCGCCATCGAAGCATACCGCAGCATCTAGGAAGTCATCTGTATCCTCATTCGCTTCAGAGCTCGACACTCGATTTAACATGCGCCCTGGCGAGATGGGCATGGATCCTTCCGGTTTCGGACCCAACACTGATCCCCGCATGATCCAGGCTATCACCCAGACTATGATCGGTGAGTATCTGTGGAAGTATACTCGCAAGACAGGTCGTGGAGAGATGTCAGAGAACCGACACCGCCGTTACTTCTGGGTTCACCCTTATACCAGAACTCTTTACTGGAGCGAACGAGACCCCTCAACTGCCGGTCGCACTGAGCTCAAGGCCAAGAGTGTTCCTATCGAGGCTGTACGTGTCGTTACTGACGATAACCCCAGTCCCCCTGGACTCCATCGTAAGAGTTTGGTCATCATCTCTCCTGGCAGAACCATCAAGTTCACTTGCACAACCGGACAGCGACATGAGACCTGGTTCAACTCTCTCTCGTACCTGCTTCTTCGCACCAATGACCAAGCTAATGTTGAGGACATGGCGGAGAACTTCACTCGAGAGGATGTAGATGAATTCAACCCTCAGTTTGGACAGCGCGCGGCTAATGGGACACGACCTGGAGCGCCCCCTTCCCTGTCATCTTACAACTCTCGAACAACCCGTAATGAGTCGCCTGCAGTTGGTATGTCCATGAACATTCCAACTCTGACACCCAAGGCTCAGCCACAGCGTCCCACTGGAACGCTGAGCAAATTGAGTGGTTATTGGAAGGGAAGCCAGCTGTCTGGCACGCTTACAAGCCGTCGTGGTCGAGGTAGTACCCACAACGTGAACATCTATGAGGCTAGTGAGGCACACGATAGTGCCGAGGATGTGAGGGAGATTATCGAGCGGCAGGATAGGGAGGCTGACCGCCTCGAGAATGTCCGAGCATGCTGCGATGGTAAGTTTATACACTTACAAAAAGCAGAGAACATATACTAACTGCTGCATAGGCAAGCATGATGTTGGAACTCTTCACCACTTTTCTAAGCGAGGCCGTCATGGCAACAACACTCACACGCACTCTCACCCAGGACTTACACACTCTCATACTACTATGTCTTCTCTACGTTCTCGAGTTTAAGCACACACATGCAGACTCATACACCTACACATTTATTCCATTCCTTGTAGAACACCATTTCGAGCAATACATCGTTGTATGGCGAACACAAACTGTTACGACCGACCTCCTTCACGGACTTTCACGAGACTCATGATTTTCTTGACTTTTCTGCTGCGCGCCCTTGACAATGAACCCAGGAGCACTGCATCCAAAAGACTATAATCACCAACTACAGCCAAACACTGGCTACGACCTTTCAAAAATTTCCTACTTTGTCTTTGTTTCTTATAATACTGTATGCAACCGCAATTAGATCTGCCGATCGAGACTATTATCGACGGAGACGGAAAACACCAAAAAACATCAACACACCACACTGCATTTCAGCCAACACATTATTTGTTTGAGCAGACCTCTCTCAATCGGATCAGCGCATGGAAACTGGGAACGGACCTACAGGAGTTTTGGCATTGTATACTGTCCAGGTGTAGCCCCGTATTACCAACCGCAGCACACCTGAGACGTACTGATTTGTGTAATGTTCTCGAAGCTGTGGCCAGAAGAGAAAAGGAAGCTCGCGTATAAACGCGATGTGCTTGGAGAGTTTTTAGGCGAGAGGGCTTGATGATTGAATGAGATTTTCGTATTAGATTGAATGATCTTGTTACTGTGAGGTTCAGTATCTGTTGTATTTCGAAATGGTAAGACTTGGAACCAGTAAACCATTGGCTCTTGAAAGCCCAACATTCCCTCTCAAACCATAGAATTGTCGAGTTTATGAGCTGTTTGTGCTTAACCGAGGCCGAGGACAGATTTCAGTCGAAAATGGTCATATGTAGCCTCCACTCAAAGACAAGAGACCTTGTGATGCCCCCACTGGATTTTGGGTTTCAGGTCCCAGCAAGCGGCCTTGCCTTACATGGTTGTTAGTTCGGTACGTATTTTCAGCCTGGTCTCGTCGAGGAGTTAGTGCTTCTACAGCGATCATTAGTTTTGCCATCATCAAGTCTGTCATCCCCACTTCAGAGAACATATATCGCAAGATATTGGATACTGGGCTTTAATGTTATCTCGGGTTTAGGGGATACAGTCGTGATATTAGTGACTGATCACTGTATCGTCCTGAACTTTGTTTAATAGACCCGCTGAAGCTCCTTCATTCATTTGCTGTTTTCTCCGTGAACAGGCTCTCACTGCTACCACTGGAAGGTACCTTGTCCTAGTCATGAACAGCGGGGGAGGCCTGTCAGCCAGTGGATTCATCACATGACGTATGTAGCCCGTAAGCTCGAGGTACCTTCCATCCCTACCTCTACCTTAGGCTCTAGCGGTGTCACTTACACTCACTCGAAGGTGCCAGCCTATCAACTAACTCCGCGTATAATCATTCCGTCTCCCCCAACCAAGAACTCACATCGTCAACTACCTTTCCTCTCTTCACTACCAGATCGACCTGAATCCTTTCCACTCCATCCGATGCGTCTTTCTCACTGTATTCTCTAGCTGTAGCCTAGGGTGTAGTATAGTGCCCCTCCAGCGCACAAAGCTCCCTCTCGAGAGCCTTTGTGGCTCCGGAATCCGGAGCCATGGCTAGCCTCAAGTCTCTTCTCATAGCATACGTCCTCGGTGGTTTGACTTTCATACCTCTGGTGATAGTATCTGTGCTGGCGTTCATATTCTATACCTC
Organism: Fusarium beomiforme; assembly: GCA_002980475.2. Classification (NCBI taxonomy): domain Eukaryota; kingdom Fungi; phylum Ascomycota; class Sordariomycetes; order Hypocreales; family Nectriaceae; genus Fusarium; species Fusarium beomiforme. The sequence goes on along the minus strand of PVQB02000448.1, from coordinate 113,138 downwards.
TCCCATTGTCGACGACACCACGAACGAACCGAGATACAGCCCTATAGTCGATAAGGACGATGATACAACCGCCCTTGAGGCCGCTAAGAGGTCGCACAAGAAAGACAACCGCGCGCACGAAAACGATCTCGATGTAGCCGCCGGATTCTTCGCCGTGTGCAGAGAGTACACGCCTATGGGAATCAATGCGAAGCCTATCGAACGATCAACACCTGTAGGGTCTACCACCGTGGCTCCTTCGAGTCCCAGTGTCTATCAAACAATGTACCGGAGCATATTCGAAAGGAAGCCCACACCCGGACCTCTGGACAACAATAGCAATAGTACAAGTCAACGGCCAAAGAATGCGGGCAATGTATTCTATGTGGTATTGAGGTTTGTGCAGCTTATTTATACCCCACATCCCGAAGCTGACCGTTATCTAGACATGGCCATCTTATGTTGTTCGACGACGAAGAACAAGTTGAGGTTCGACATGTTGTTTCCCTGGCATACCACGAAATCAGTATATACTCAGGCGGCGATGTCACTCCTGAAGGCGAACTCTTTATCAAGCGAAATGCCATCCGTTTGTCCCGGAAACAGACTGAGTCCGAAGTGACCTCCGACAGCCCTGTTTCGAAACCCTTTTTCCTTTTTTCTGAGAACTGTTCAGCCAAAGAAGATTTCTACTTTGCCCTGCTCAAAAACCAAGAACAGAACTTCGGAGTGGACGGCCAAGTGCCCAAGCCTTTGCATTTCGACGTTAAGAACATTATCTCACTGGTTCAGAAGCTTCACTCTACGGAAGAGAACGTCCATTCGAGATGGGTGAATGCGTTGCTTGGAAGAGTCTTTCTGGGAATCAATAAGACAAAGGATATTGAGGCCTTCATCCGCGAAAAGCTCACTAAAAAGATATCTCGAGTCAAACGACCCTCATTTCTCACCCATATTACCATCAATGGAATCGATACCGGCGAGGCAGCACCTTATTTTACGAACTTGAAACTCAAGGATCTTACAGTTGAGGGAGAATGTGTCGTTGAAGCCGACGTCAAGTACTCAGGAAACGCCCGTATCGAAATTGCTGCTACAGCAAAGATTGACCTCGGAGCTAGATTTAAAGCACGAGAAGTCAATCTTGTTCTTGCAGCTGTTCTCAAGAGAGCTGAAGGTCATATCTTGTTCAAGATCAAACCTCCACCAAGTAATCGTGTTTGGGTCTCCTTTCAGAGCATGCCCAAGATGGAAATGGATATCGAACCTATTGTCAGTGCGAGGCAAATTACTTACACAGTTATTCTCCGACAGATTGAGAACCGAATCAAGGAAGTTATTGCCGAGACAGCTGTGCTACCGTTCTGGGATGATATGCCATTCTTCAAGACGGAGCACAAGAAGTGGCGAGGCGGTATCTTTGAAGGAGATGATGCCACGGTTCCAACCGATGATGCTGAGAGTATAGTGGCTGCAGCAGGAGATGTCGCGGCTGTTAGCCATCTTGACGGAAACCCAGATGTAGCAGAAGAAACTAAACCTCTGGAGAAGAGTCATACAGTCCCTGTTATGGAAGCAACACCACCGCCGACGGGTCTCTTTGGGCGCAGGCTTAGCAGGACAGGCACCAACCCTCAAGCTTCTGCTTCATCAACAAGCGTCGATTCTAAGGGATCGAGTGTAAGCCCAGTCCTGAAGCCCAAGATCTCCAAAACATCCCTTCAGCCTATCGTGGGTACTGATGCCGCTCACGCTGATATTTTCAAGCCGTCGACCTCACCGCCCGATCATGCTACCAACTATATGGCAGCTCTGCACTCACGCTCGCATGATGCTTTCCCCAAGCCACCTCAGGCGGCAGACGCGCCCCCCGAACCATCATCTGCTTCCCAACGCTCAAACCGGTCTTCGAGGTCTTCGTCATCAGTGAACGAGGCTGCGAACAACGGTGTTCCAGAAGATTCTCAGAAGACGCCAGTCGCCATGGGACGTCGTAACACGACCTCATCAACAGGGTCATCTCACACAGACGAAAGGCCAGGTTCCTCTGCTGCCTCTTTAAAAGAGTCCATCAAGAGCCAGTCAGGATCATTGGGAAGAAGTTTCTTTACACGCCGTGAACATCCAGAAATACCTGTTGAAGAGGAAAAAGAAACGGACCACAGCGAAGCTTCTCGAGATCATCAGCATAACCCTCTCAACAGACAGACCACGCTCGCGGCCGTTTCTAACGCAGCAATGCAGGCCAAACAATGGGGTTGGAATGCTTACCAACGACACAAGGAAGCACGAAGACAGGCAGAGCAAGCGAGCCATCTTGATCTCAGTCAGCCCATGGGAAGAGGTCGACCTCTGCCCCCTCCGGGAACACCTCTTCCCAAGCCTACAAATGGCATGACGAGGATAGCACCCCCGACGAGTGTTCCTACGAGGAAACCAGTCCCGACACATGGCTCGGCTGAATCGCTCGAAACTCACCAAGAGAATCACCAGGATCATGAGCATGAGCATCACAACGAATACCGTCCTCCTTTACCTTCTCGTGGACGACGTAGACAGAGCCATGCACCTGAACCAGATAATGGACAGAATGTGCTTGTTGTTGCAGCTCCAGAGGACTCTCAGCCAGCTACACCATCAGGTGATGATCCTTCTAATCATCAAATATGGGCGTCAAGTGATGAACAGACAGTGACAGATAGCGGAACATCTCATCCTCCCTCTGTGCTCACCAACGAGTCCTCACTCATGCAAGAAAACGAAAAGTCAGGCGGTCCCATGGAAACAGTGCCTGCTGCTCCAGCTGCTACTGAAGAAGATGAAGACTTTTCTGGGTGGATAGACAACGAAACTTTAGATATGGAAATCAACGATCCTGTGCAGTCCACCGCACAGGAAGTTAAATAACAAACAATACTAGCAACAAACAAAGACAGGATCAGGCGTTCTGGGCTATGCAGGTAAGGGATGACTAGCAGTCTCCATCAGAGCAAGCTCCCTTCAAACTTACTTTGGGTCATAATTACTATTGGATGGGCGTTGGCGCGGGATGGAGACTTGGTTATAGGTACTACACCAGACATACCTTAGGAATTGAGTAGTAATGCATACTGCCTACAGCGGGCATAGAAATTTTGGCACTTGTCAATAATTGCGGGTGCTGGGTGATGTGCTTTTGTGGTATCGAGCTGTGAGATAAACACATGCAAGAGTGATATCTGGAAACGGAGTGCAGCGTTTTCACAGCCGTATTCTGGATTCGTATCTTAACTGTCAAACGGGACGACAGATGGCCAGATAGCACTCTAACAGCATTCATGTGTCCAAAAATCGTTTGCTTTGACTTCAAAGACAGCTTCGAAGGCTTTCTTGAACCAGAAGTGCATTCAAAAGACACTCGAGAGGATACCTCAACCATAATACTCTCAGCCCGGATAACGGCATCTCTGGTCCTCACATGCTTCATTGATCGGCACCCGATTTCTCTTAAATATCCGAAAGGAAGATAATCTCCCATCAGCGTGGTTACAGCACATGTAAGATATCATTCTCACATGGTCGATTCGCTGGATGATTATCGTCATGAAACCCCCACGTGTTAGTAACAACGCTGTTAAGTCGTGGGCGGACCCGAAAGATATTCCAATACAAGATACATCCCTTGACGGATAAAGCACAGAGGCAAATTCAAGACAAGTATCGTGAAAGTTCCGTAGCGCCGAGAGGGAGGTGTTGAAAGAAGTCGAATGCAGGCATTGATTGTGTCGGGTTCCGGGGGCCAAGTTTGTATTTGATGCGTGTCAACCAAGAAGACCAACTGGACTGCATGGTCATGATTGCCTGGATTTCATTGTTGCATTCACTTTGCCACCACTCGGCAGCAGCAGAAGTGTCAGATACCGTCCGATAACTGCTTCGAACGGTCTCGTCTTCGTACCGAGCGAGTGTTTCATGTGCCCTCGTGGATATCACATCGACAAAGTAAGCACAAAGAATGACGTCCATAGCCAGCATCAAGTACTCACTTGAACCAGTAACCAGCCAGGCAGGTCGCAGTACAACACCCAAATAGTAATACCCTCGGTTCTTGAAAGCGGACAAGCGGGAGAAGACAATATAGAGGGCTTGTCTGTTGCTTTAACTAACTCAACTTGGTGTCATGTTATGCAACAGAAAGAAAGCATCGAGCAAGGGCAGAAAGCAACTTTCTTGATGATTGGGTATCATGCCAACTCAGCTCAGCACACACGACATGGTAAAGTTATACTGTGTAGCACCATCGAGAATCTGTAGAGGGTGCGCAAGGGCCGATTTGAGACTCTCGCTTTCCCGCCACTGATGCACCCCAGATGCAGATGAATTTGGTGATACCCAACGCAGCGCAACGCGTGGCAGACTTCATCATTGCCATTTAGTTTTAGTCTGATGGCCCCAGGCTCTTTTGCCCGATCAAACGCAGGTGTCTCCTGCAAGAATATGGGGTAACTTATGTAGATGGCGGGGGAAAACGGAAGTGGCTTGCTCCTCATCCACAGTTCGTTAACTATTTCGTAACACAAAAGATCGCTTCTCAGCTGAGTTTGTGTGATGCTTCAGAAGTGCCTTTCTTAACGACTCTATGAGTGAGTTTCCTGGACGAGACTCCCGGGCCAAGAAAAGCCAAGGCTTGAGCCATGAGCTGTGCCGCCGAGAATGCACGTTGCTGCGTTGAGAAAAGAGCTTGTTTCCCCTCGCCTAAAATAGCGCTGTATGTATGTAGCAGCAGAGTCTCGATAGTCACGTCTTGGCCTTTGGGAACCCCTCGTCAGCGCAAGTGGTAAGCTTGTTAAAAAGCTTGTGGTCAGTTGAGTTGCGTGGCCAAGCTGACACCAAAAGGGTCTGGAAAAGATGCATGGAAAGAGTAAAAATACCCTGACCATGGAGGTCTATCTCGTCTGCAAGAAGCTTGACGATCATTGAATTGGCCAATCCTGTTGTTACCTTTCGGCGCCGAGAGACTGAGGGGAGGGGAGAGGCACGATAGATAGCATCATCATCTCACCCCTCATCCTCATCCGCGTAAACTAACTTAACCGAGAAGGACTGTACGTAACGTAGGGTACAACGCCAGCACCTGGTGACATACCTCGTGCATCGTCCATAACTGTCACTCGTCATTGAAGGCACCGCCATAGCCCAGATCGATATAGTTTCCCCGAGTTTAAATGTCATGCCGCAGTACGTCTCATGATGATACGTAATTGGTGTCTCTGCCATAGAATGACATTGAAGAACGACAGGTGCGTTTATTCAGAGAGAGTCTCATTCAAGAAAAAGCTGAATCCTTCAAGCAAACAATGCTGTATATGCCGAGAAGAATGACGCCACCATGACCTGAACAAGCACAAACGTGATTGTTGATGTTAATTCGTTCCATCAAGAGGTTGCAGTCAATATCAGCAATTGAGTTGCGATGGAGCTCCTGTTTCCAGGCTGTTGGGTTCAATGATCAATAAAATGGAGCCACTTGCCAACTCAGGCAAGTAACTAAACAAAAGTTATCCGCTGGAAGCCGTTCAATGTGCGTGCCTTGTGCTTGTCTAGGTTGTTAGCTTGGTTTGCTTGGCTTGGCTTGTTTTGTTGTGGTGAGGCATTTTCTGTCCCTCGTCAACTCGCAAGCGGAGACTGGCCTGGCCTGCCTGTCGCACCGTAACTACCGTACATTCAGACAGTACCAACTGATGCATATGTCCTTTCATTATGCCCTGGCCTTGTATGTACATACGTATCAGGTCTTGCACTTGCAGCGGGTCTCGAGTCTGGAACATCGTGGGCGTTAGCATGACAGCTTTCGCCAAGCGTTGAATTGACCAAACAAGACGAACAGTTCATGCCTACACAACGAAAAAAATGAATGATCATGACCTGAGGGTCTCAATTCACCCGACAGGGGGTATGTTCATTCCATATTGCAACTCTTTTGCGCAACCGAGCCGGTCAGATATCAAATGAGTGAGCACTGGCAAGGCTGAGTGAGCCTGTCATTCATATTCGTTTGCACTCCGAAAAAAAACGTGAGAGCTCACTGTATGCAAGGCATTGAAACAACGCCAGGTCCAATGCATCCGCGTGGGATGGCATGTCTAGGGTCCTGCGTGCAGTTGTCAACCGGCAGCGAGACGCCGTTATCGACAGACAGACCCAATGTGTATAGTGTTGTGCAAGCTAGCCACGGACGGACCGACAATGATCACGGATGCACACTCCCTCCTGGTCGTAGTCAGTACAGTACAGTTATCAGAACTGGATCTACTGTTAGTAACTTCGAATCACGCGTTATCAGTCGCTGTCTTCGGCTTCGGCTTCACCTTTGTTAGAGCTGCGAGCCGTGCCTAAGCTTCCTTTTGACTTTGGTGTATCAGAAGCAAGAGCTGAGCTTGACTTTGCCTTTTCCATCTTTGGTGTAGTACGTCTCACGCAGAGTGAAAGATCGAAAAAGGTGTGGCGAGATCCGGCATTTGTTTAGATCTTGAAGGTGCCTCATCCGCCTATTCGGGTTTAGTTATTTTCAAGGTGTTGTGATGTTCAAGCCAATCGACATGATAAATCCATGGGCTCATGCAAGTCTTATCCGCCACTTCTTGATGCACGGTGCAAAACTTTTCTTTTCTAAATCCATATACAGATATTTGCGGAGCAACAGGTGAAGAAAGCAACCTCTATCGGACTTCAACGCCGTGGTCAGGTAACCATCGAACCTTTTTGACATTGGATGGTTGACTGCAGCTTCTCGGTGTGTCCTTTGGAAACTCTCTTTTCCCTGTGTTATTAGAAAACTGTGTGGCATGATGACCATGGCCGGTCTGGTGGTACTAGGTCTTGCATGTCAATGGGAGTTTGACTTCATCCAGTTGATACAACCTTGCCAACCATATGATTTGCCATAAACAACGAATACCCATCTGCAAGATTTCGAGATCGGTTATAAGAGTCACGAGGCAAAAGCCGGGCTGTCAATACAGACTACTGTTCGTTAGCTCACAAGTCAAGGCTGGTTTCTTGGAAATCGGCATGCGTGATAGTGATAGTAGCGGAGTCAATTCGGAGAGAGAGCGCCACTATATGCCATGAACATGGGGTCATTGGGCTAGAGAAGCATATGAGGTTTGATACTGTGGTTCTTGTGTTAACGTGTCGCCTGTGAGTGTCTTACGCCTGCGACTGACGTCTTCGCCCTTGTCACAATTTGCAAGTCCTTTGACTTCAGCTGATATAAGGTAGATCATGTGTGCAGCTTAAGGGTCGTTACGTGTCGGGGAGCGTTTGGTACTGATACGGCGATGCTCGTGGTGATCCGAGTCAGATTAGGAGTGAAGTTGTGTAAAAGGGCCACGTCTTCCAGCAAGCCCCTTTGGCGTTGCATTTGATCGTCTTATGATGAGACTAGAGGACAATTGCCGAGCTGATGAACTTTTGTTCAGGTGTAAGTCAGTGTCTGATCGGAGTCTCTTTGCCCAGTTTGTCACGGCCCTTGTACAAGTTTCCCTTGGCATGCTCAGACATGTTCCTCTTTAAGCTTGAATTTTAACCCTTGCGCCTTGTTGAAAAATAAAAGTGATTTGCAAAGCACGTTCGGCAGATCACCATTAAGGCTGCGGTGAAGGGAGAATTAAACAATTAATCCATGTACGGTGTAGCACCGTCCGTCTGCCAAGCACCTCCGGTACGGTAGCTCAAATTGCCAAGTTAAATCACAGACATTGAGGTGTTTTAAATGCCGTGTTCGAGTCAGAGTTTGTTTGATGGCCGGTGCTGAGGTTCGAGAGCTGGACTTGACAGCCTCATCGTCAAACCTTGGCCCCTGATCAGCAACAAGACCTGAATACCAAGACATTAGTTTTCGTCCGTCAGGGCAACAAAATTATAAACACTGCCACCGGGCACGGGCCGGCAGACAGAAACTTTGTTCGAATTAGAAACCGTCGTCGATCGTGAGTTGTTTAACTCAACGTGTACAAGACTTTGTTTCTTACACGCGGATAACCTACGGCCAAGACTGGATTGACGATGCCCTGTGTCCAATGAGCGATCGAGAGTCTGTTCGAGACACCAGAAACAGGGGACCGTGCCACACGGGAGGTCCAGGGATTGACTCCACCTCCTTGTCTCTCCGGGGCGCATATGACGCACTCGCACCCGTGTCAGCTATCCCTGTCACTGCAGAGGCGAGAAAGATGGCTTGTATGGTGTGGCCTGGGGTGGGTGTGGAATAAAGAAAGACCCGTACCGGACCGGTTTTGGAGAACATCTCGACCTTCAGTAGGCGCTTCCAGGTTATGAAACCACGAGATCATCGAAACTCGAAACGACAGCCGCTGTAGGCGCGTTGCGAATCTGACGATGGAGTCATAGGCCTTGTGAAATCGTGGAGAATGGGTCAGAATTCCACCAACTGTGAATTGGGATTAGAGGCGAGCTAGGCAGCCCCAGAAAGATCCCTTGATTCGCTGCACTGGTTGTAGAGATCTCGGTGTTGAGCCATTCAGGGCTGCCAGAACAGGGGGAGATATCGATGGTCTTGGCGACAAGGGATTTCAAAGACTAGACAGTGCAGATATTATCGTCGTGAAGCCAGATTTGCGGTACGACCTTTGTATCCCCTTGTTTCTCGAATAAGTGGAAATTTCGATGCACATCACTTCTCTTGCTATTATTTGCTCGATGTCGGCTGTCTGTTTGGAGAAACCATCCTTGCTTCTGACTTGCTCACAGACCGACACTTTGTCTCTGCTACGTACGGATACGCCAGGGGGGGTTCCCGATATCCAATTTGCGCTTAAACAAATTCCATGCGATTTGCGTTGCACATCAGGAAACGTAAATGCCGCTTTGATATGTCTATCAACGCCGATCAGGCGTGACAGGTGTGAGTTAGAATTCAAGCTTACTTTGAATAATCTCAAACCGACGCGCAACTTGTCTTACTTGTGCGTCACTTTGAGGCGCAATGGCAATGCAATGAGGGCATTGACGGGAAGGACGCGCAAATGCAGATCTGTGTCAAAAGACATTCGTCGTCCGGATACACAACAGCAACTTGCGTGCGCGTCTCTTGCGAAGTTGAACAGGGGATGCTGCAGGCCGCAGTGACGAAGCAGAGGCGATCACTGTCGGCAGATTGAAACAATACCAGAGGCCATGGAATTGTCACAGCTTCTGAGGTTGAGATACACCGGCCTAAAACTTCACACGAGGTAGTCCCGGATAGCAAGCCGGGATTCTCGCATTATTGGAGGCATGTTGACAGTTGACCGGATAAGCGCCGTTCAATGTCCGATATCAGAGCCGCAAAGCAATGAATCAATGGGCTGATTTTGACAGCCGCGGATTCGCGGATGAAAGGATATGTCTGCTGGCGGCTCTTGAATGTCATACTGGCCAATCCCATACAAGACCCGACACCACTGCAGGACTCATAAGCCTCATGCGAATGCAATGCAATTGATATTGGAGGGGAGGGGAATTGTCGGGTTATTGATCATTTGCATTCATCAACTCCGACTCCGTGGGAATTTGGAAAATGCTGGTCGGCGTCCTAAACTGCCGTCTCTCCCGAGCAAATCCAATCAACAGCTTGAGGCGCTTATCCCGGTGGATGTTGATGCTGCCCTTACCCTGAGCGGTAGCAGTGCAGCCCGGCTATAGAGGACCGAAAGGACCTATAATTAAATTTCCCAGGCTCCCGTTTCATGCCCCAGGTCCAGCCTCTCCGTCGACTCAGGTGAGGCGACAGAGCGGGTACGCGTGGGTGACAGTTGGGTGCCAGCTTTAAACCACACCTAAAACCACGACTTGAGAAATTGTATGAAATAGTTGACTTATTGTGCTTGAGGAATTTATGAGGATATAAGACAATTAGGCATAGATTAATTTTTGTATCCTTAGCACTAAGCAGCTAAACTTAGGTAAGGTATATATGAATTAAAGGGGTCTTACCCTCTCCTTCTGAACGGTCCTTTTTGCTTTAATGAAGCCGATTTAAGTAGATTTTTCCTTCATCGTCTTTCAAATTCCATTCTTTTTCTACAGATCAATACAGGACTTCGAGTGGTACAAATCATCAACAATACTCAACGGGCTCATCAGTTATCATACACTGAGAATCATGTTTTACAGAATAGTTCATCGGGCAAAAATAAACTAATCAAAGGGCTTTCTAAATTAACCTTGAATTCTCCTAAACTGACCTAAATGTTGTGTCTCTTAGGATCAAGCAAGGTCTTGAGTTTTCTGCCAACCCTTACCTAGCGTGTACGGCAGTTGGTAGTAATTCGATGTTCTGTTGTTGTCCGCGGACCATATCCCATGGAATTCCATAATGCTTCAAATTGTATGCTACACAGTCCAAGACAGTTCATTATTCCGCGCTAGCTTCCTCAAATAAACGTCAAATTTTATACCATATACCTTACCAACTGTGGAAATACGCTGGGGTGTAAACACCGCGGTCCTTACGTGGGGCAATTTTTTGCAGCGATGCAGTGACCCAGTCGGTCTGCTAAATTGGCTTTGAATGATGGCTGAAATTGGCTCAAAGGCACGCGAGCTGGCTTACATGTCGCAAGGGGTGAAGTAGAAACTTGACATGGCATTCAGCCATTGCACCGCCAGTTGCTGACGCCAAACTCGTTCCCTTTCAAGGCCGGGCGAGACAGGGCTGAGGAGAGGCGCGGGATTATTGACTGCTTGCGCCTTATTCAGGAGACGGTAACCCTCATGATTTGCTGAAGGCAGAAACACGAGTGCTTCATGTGGAGATTCATGATACGTGGAAGATCCTCACAAAGGGCGAGCATTGAGCACGAGACACAGATGCTCATCATGGAATTGACCGCTGTTCCTGATTGACTTTTTTGATGATGTAACTGGATTATTTAATGAGCTGGAAGATTATGACTCCCGTTGTGCAGCGTCACGATCGCTTTCTGAAAAGTCTTGGCTGTTACAGGGTCTCGGGCAGTTGTTCGCTCTGGAATTGCTGAGGTCAAACTGATGACGAGACAAATCCCAACAGTCACGATTTGGAGACAAAGGGTTTAGTAGCTTGTTTGTGGCGATGTGGGAGATGTAACAATGAGGTTGCAAGACCTCAAGGTATCAGGCAAAAACGCAGAAGTAAAGTTCATGATGGTTTAACACCCATTCACGATCTTCAAGATTGGGTGGATGGCATTGAGAGAATTGGTTAGTGTGCGCTTACACAAGATTTGGCTGGCGGTGGATCCGATGCAAGTGAATGATGAGTGGCTATCGCACCTGCACTTGCACTTGTACTTTGGACCAGGACAACGAACCGCTGGCTCCAAGGGACCCCAGATGGGGAAAGAGAGGCCGGGACAAGGTGAGTAGGCCAATGGGAGAACACGAAAGACTGGCCGAATTGCTTGCCGAGGCTTCTCAGCAGGTACAGTACTACATTGATTTGATGGCACCTGCATTGCCATTTAATTAGCAGGAGCTTGATCATTTAGGAGCCCAATTGCCATGCTCAGCATACTACGTGTTCAGTATCTACGGTCCCTTAGCAGACAAATGGAAAGAAACATAGAAATAAGCTATTATTAGGTCTCCCGCTGTTGCTGTATGGCCGAGGCACTGCAAGCTCTAGAACCCAAAAGGCAGCTGCTGCCATGGACCTGTAAACGAGAAGCTCATGGCAGGCTAGGGGAAGTAAGAAACTTAGGACGTTGATCCTAAGTGACAAAAAGACTTAGGTAGCTATACTTTAAACTTAGAAATCTTTAGGCTAGCTTATTTTGTCATCTTAACTCAGGAGTCTGAAGTTTTCTTGCTCCCTGAGAGCAGCAGAGCAGGGCAAGGCAGGGCAGACAGAAACAGTGCTGGACTGGACCTCAGTAATGCAATGCAAATGCAGAGACAGAACCTGGAAAATTGGGGCCCTTCGGTCATCGTGAAGGGAAAGACAGTGAGCCAAGCTTTTTTGGTGGCTCTCATCCACGCATAATTTCCGTATTGGCGCCTCGACTGTTTGTTGAGATTATGGCATAACTTGAGCTTCATCTACTGTATGTCAAAGCTGTAGCTGCTCTTGCCAGCCTCTTCAATTCTCGTTGCCCACGACAAGGCATTTGCCGTTTGGTTTGCGCCTACGTAATTGAAGAATTCCGCGTTCCTGTCGCACCCCTAACTGGGCTGCGTCTTTCTGGGTAAAGGCGATTCACTTCACCCACTGGGCCGCATAAGATGTGGATTTTTAGTAGATAAATCACGCACTGTGCTTGTATGTACGTAGTGTACCAGGTTCGCCGGAGCAAAATGGACCAGTCAAGTTTCGTTTATCTATCCAAGGGCTCCACGGACGGGATTAATAAACCAGAGGACACTTATTAACTGCTTGATGCTGTCTTGCTGATGGAGCAAGCAATTGGTGGTCTTGATGGTCTTGATAACCTGCTCAATATCAAATCTCGGTCTTCTGCTCCGTACCCCGATCTCCAAATCAATTACCCCCACTCACACATGAACCATTTTTTCAACCCCAACCCAAGCAGAGTTACCTGCATGTCAATCATTGCATCCAATACAGAATCAGTGAAAATTTCTGGCGTTGTGTATCTGTACGTACATACGTATCAGCGAGAGTGAGAGTGAGTGTGAGAGCCAGAGTATGCGCACGCCCCTCCCCATGGTCCCTCCATCCACATCCATATCCTTACCCCTTGTCCATGTTCCCCACGTCGACTTGTGGTCTGTGATCCACCTTAAGCTTTACCAAAGAAAGAGTGGAGGGTTTCCTTAGTTTGGTTTGGCTTTGGTGGGCTTGGGATAGACTGGCGAAGGGACCGATTGATCGTCTGCACTGAGTAAGTAATAGTACAACAGCTTCATAACTTGTACGGACACAAAAGACGAGCTGCGCGCTTTTTTCTGCTCGTCTCGTCTCCTTACTTCAGCTCTACTCTCCCCTTTATAATTTGAACTTCTTCTTTCCCTATTTCCATATCTACAGCAAAGACTTGTCGATTGTGCTGCTCGTTTGTTCACTTTCACGGTTATAATCACCCGGCTACTGCTTTTGATGCCGCCCCCTCGTCTTCATATGCTCCTACGACCAAGTCGACGTCCCATGCCGGTTCTCTAGCATCCCATTCAACAATTGTGGGAGATTATATAAGAGACAGCGCGGTTAAAGACAAAACAAAACATTCAATGTCCCATTGAAGACCGAAAACACGGACATCGAACACCGTTAAACCACTTCGACATTCGACAAGCATTCTAGGCTTACACAGGCACGAGATCTTGATCAACTAAACCCAACTCTGGCAATATCGACAGTTTACAATCTATCAGTTGTCAACTTTGGAAAAGCACACCAGACACTTAAACGCAACACCCTTTTCTTAATCACGGTATCCCAGAACATCCTCGTGGCTATTTCTCTGGCTCAAAGTCTGCAGCCAAGGTTCGCAAATCTTGGATAGCATTTCGCCGCAACGACTCGGTAGCGCCGTCAAAATCGTTTCTCGCATTTTGCCGACTGACCAACCAACCACAATCGCCATTCATCCCGCGACACAGCACAACACAGCACTCTAGTCGCTGAACCGTCTCCATCACTCAACTGACCCCAATCCCTGGATGGTGTGTGGCTCTGACTTACAGCTCTTGGTTACTCGCCTCTGTTAGTGACCAGCTGCCCTCACCCCAACCAGCAGCTTTTGTTCTGTACTTTAGGCGCCGCCTGTACACCGAAACTCAGTACCCCTCTCTCCGACACTGGCGCCATCCAGTGCCAGCCCCGTTCCAGATAAATCAGCAGAAGCGCCCTTCAAGGCTCAATCTCGCTATTTCTGAGCACCAGACTTGCAACAAGATGGGCATTATGGCGGCACTCTCGGCCCCAAGGGCACCCCACCAGGTCCAACCACCACAGGGACCCTCAGCAGCAACAGGTATGGGCACCTAATTCTTTTACTGTCGTTTGTCTCTGTAATCTTTGCCTCTTTCTATCTCACCCCGAACCCATATGGGCAAACGTTGCTCATCCATTTGCCCGTTTCAAGTCAAGCCTATTCCTATTTTCATTCCCCCTCGTGTTCATGTCTTGGACTTTTCTTTAATAAGCAAGGCAACTCACTCATTTCGTTCATTTGCTTCTCCGCTTTTGTTTTCTCATGTTCATTTCGTCATTCCCGTGTCCACCGGAAGCGAGAAGTCTCTCCATTCTCCGTGGACACTGCACGCTGCAATTCAAGCAGTGACGCGATAAACGTGGGACCTGGAACTGGACCTAGACTTGGCTGAGTCAAATCAAATCAAATCGGCCTTGGGCGACGGCTTTTGTAAGTGGGTTTACCCTTTTGGTTTGTTATTTGCTGAGAAAGCAAAGGCAAAAGCCAAAGTAAACAGCATAGCCAGTAACTGGATGCATCCAGAAAGTCGGTCTTCGGACATTCGCCATTTGGTTATTTCCATTCCCATTTCTTTCCCCATTATTATGCCGTCGATGTTAATGTCACTGTCACTTGTCATTGTCACCGTCACTTTCTGTGCCTTGCCTCGCCTTGCTGGGCTGAGACTTGACTTGACAAATTCATGACATTTGCTTAGCCTTGGCATACTTCGAGGGCTCTTGGTCCAGTTTATTTATTTTTACTGCATGATCACTCGCTCTTCCTTCTTACTCACAACTCACGTTCCATTCTATTTCTGCCTCATACACCCCCCAGTTGATCCCTAGTTCCCCTAGTCTTGTCCCATGTCAACCCGAACCCTGCAACGGCAACTTCTCCAACATCAACATCAAGTCATCCCTGCCTGCTGACGTCTTTTTGCTTGCTCCCGCCACAGATAAAAGTACCTCATCCTCTGCCTTTCGCCAAAACCAGTTTCAGTCCCCATCGTCGCCTCGCGAATATAGCACCGACCTTACTGAATCAATTGTTCTAGAAGAAGGCGGTGAATCTGGAAGCGAGTCCGCTGCTGAACCTCTCACTCCTGTTAGCGGTCGCCAGTCGCAGGATTTCACCCTCCAGAGCCAGGACCTGCAGGACTTACAAAGCCTACAGTCTTACCAGGCGTCTTCAGCCACACCCTCAGGAGTTGTACCTATTGCGATCCCTGGATCCAACCCAGGAATCACCAACAAAGGAACATATATTTCACAATCCGTAAATAGTAGCCGTCCTCCCACTACCTACGAACCAACAACTCCAAGAGCAACAGAACCTGAGCCGGGCAGCTCTCTAACTCGTCAATCAACTCGAGGTTCCATCTCCACCTCAAGTTTCAAGCGCACCATGTCGAGCTTCTTCCGTCGAACAAATTCCAATGTTAAGAACGATTATGTACCGGAATCTGCAACACCCTCGGTCGTGTCTGCACCAACGGAGCCTCAAACAAATGGTCAACCGCGTGCTGCAGCTCGTCGCCGCTTCTCCATGAACCGGTCCTCGGCCACAACTCGTTCCAATTCACCTCCATCACCCAGCGACAATGGCCTGGAAATGGCTCCCGCACAACGTGAACGCGCTTCTGATAAGTCTCTTCCTAGTCAAGGAGACTTCAAGAAGAATCGTGCCTCGACTGGTCTGAATCTCCGCAACCGAGCCATCAACTTTGTTGGCACTCATAACACCAACAACCGAGGAAATGAACACAAGCGTCCAGAATACACACGTCGAGCTAGTAGCTATGACGGTAGCCGACCTAGCACACCCCTTCCTCCCCCCGCGGAAGGTGACGAAACAATGTATCCCCCTCAACGAAGTGTTTGGCCTCTTCCCCCCGATTCCGGAACTGGTGCTAAGGCTCGACGCATGAGTTTGAGCCTTCCCGACGATTTTGCTGTGGACGTAGCCGAGTTGCAGAGCGAATTCGAATACCAGCGCAAGTTCCTTGGTCGTCATGGCAAACATCTCGGCAAAGGAGCGGCTTCCAAGGTCACCCTTATGATGCGCAAAGGCTGCCCAGAAGAGCTCTACGCTGTCAAGGAGTTCCGTGGCAAATCGCGTCGGGAAAGCCAACAAGACTACGAGAACAAGATTAAGTCGGAATTCAGCATTGCGAAGAGCTTGCACCACCCTAATATTGTTGAGACTTTTCGCCTATGTACCGACCACGGACGATGGAACCATGTTATGGAATATTGCTCGGAAGGTGACCTTTTCAGCTTGGTTTCGAAGGGCTATCTCCAAGGCGACGACCGCAAAAAGGATCGCCTGTGTCTCTTCAAGCAACTTATTCAAGGTGTCCATTACTTGCACGCCAATGGCATTGCCCATCGTGACATCAAGCTTGAGAACCTTCTGATCACCAAGGACAGTAAGCTCAAGATCACCGATTTTGGTGTATCGGAAGTTTTCTGTGGTAGCCACCCCGGTCTTCGTGAAGCTGGCGGACAATGCGGCCGTAACATGAGCGGCGAGATCCGCCTGTGCTCACCTGGTATCTGTGGAAGTGAGCCCTATATCGCTCCCGAGGTCCTCGCCAAGAAGGAAAACTACGACCCCCGAGCACTCGATGTGTGGAGCTCTGCAATCGTCATGATCATTCTCACCTTCAAGGGCTCCATCTGGACCCGGGCTGTACCAGGTGAACTCCACTATGATAAGCTTGTCCAGGGCTGGGAGAAATGGTATGCGAAGCACCCTGAGCCTGACGCCTGTATCACCGAAACAGATTACCCCAAACACTACGCCCTTGACGTTGCCATGTCCCCACCTGCACTCCGTCGTCTTGTCCTACAGATGTTGAACCCTGATCCCAAGAAGCGTATCAGCATCGAGGATGTCATCCACAACCGCTGGCTGAAGAATGTTGAGTGCTGTCAGCTAGAATCCTACGACGACCCCGCCCTTCTAATCGACGCCACCAAGAAGGACAACGGTGCCAACGGCAACAAGAAGATTTTCTGCCATAACCATCTACCCCCGAAGGGCACTGGCGGTCATTCGCTGGGTAAGATGCCAGGCCAACCAGGCTACTAGACGATTTGATGACTGATGGAATGACATTTGAAATGTCGTACATTTACTAAACAACTATTTCTTTTATCATGCGAGACCAGCATTGGATTGCGCATATTATAACTTTTGCATTCACCTATTGGCGTTGAGGTCGAGCTTGCTATGGATCAGTGGCTAGGCCTGCATGGTCTGGAGTTGGTGAATTTCTGTCGCTTCTTTTCTTTTACGCTCCAACCTGTACATAGTATACACCATTTCTCCTGTTCACGTCGGATGACGATACGCTACAACCGGCGGTGATGAGGGATGCCTTACAAGCAAGGAGACTTAATACCCCCCGCAGAAACAGTCTCTTGCTCTTTTGGAATCCGGTGGATGATGGATAGTTATCATGCCATTGGTCTGCGGATGAGCAGAAAAAGAGGGGTGGAACGATGACCATGGGGGTTTATCAATTCACCCACATTGCTCGTTTCTATGAGTTTTTGGATGCAAAGATGCGCACGAACCCTTAAGATTGCTTATTCTCACAAGTATCACACTTACATATACGCTACGTATATATTCTGGGCTTACTGCTCTGGTGCTCTGGTACCATTGCCACCAGTCTTTTCTGCGAACTAGCACAATAGACTTGCATTCTTTGTTTATTCAATCATTGTTACTTCTGTCTCGGTTACTATTCAGTAATCATAAAAGAAGGGCCTTCTTCGGAGCCACTGGTTGCCATGGCCGTATATCTGACGTCTTGATCAGGTGCTTTGACCTTTTTGAGATGGCAGTTATCAATCGCTTGAGGATTGAATAAGAGCATTATCTAGATTTACAAGGATTGAACCGAGATCTGTTGTACTAGAAGGCTGATGGAAGCATTCCACTTCTTGGTATTGTAGCACGTTATATCATATGTCATTGCTGCAAGAATGATATTTATTTACTTCATGGTCTATTTACCCGGTGTTTTGGGACAAGTGCATGCACTCCTCTGTGGCGCGTGCGGATGCGCCGAAGCTGCTGCGGGCTGGCCTTGTTCGGTGATACACAGCCAGAAGGCTGGAAAGTATCCCACGCGACATGCACGCATGTCTCACCACGATGATGATGTTCATACTGTATGAGCCAAAGCCAAGGCGATGTCGGAATGAGCGATATATTAACTCGAGGGATATAAGAATGGAATGGTCTCACCGCTGATCGATAGTAGTAATGAAAGTGGAAATGTAGCAGGATCTCATTGGACTTGGGGATAAAAGTGAGGCTTAGTATGATGCTGTACATCGAAGAGAGTCGCGACGCTTTTAGGGCATGTGAATTGTGGGAGACGACATAACGCTGATGCACCCTCAACCATTTTCCTCACCGGGTCATCGTGGGTTTCCATTGAGTTTCACCGGTGTTGGGTGTATGTTTCCGGGTACCTGGCTAAGGATGAGGTTGTCATCAACATGAAGGTTGTGGACAGAGTTGAGACACAGTATCAAACCCACCCCCCACGTGGCTAAGAGAATTTGATGGGACATACAGAGTGTCACGGCCAATACTGTCTGCCTGGTTCACAAGGCCTGCACTGCAATTAAGATCACATTACTCTCTTTGGAGCGGCTTTAGGTATATGCATAACCCACATGACCGGTCATGCTCAACACTTGCCCCAACTAATGCAGTATCGCGGAAATAACGTGCCGAGCGAAACATGACAAGAATTGAGGCTGATGAGGCGCGACTACCGCGCTGCACGAGGGAGGGAGAATTGGCACACCGAAAGAAGCCTCCTCGGATATCAGTGCCGAGGAGAAGGAGCTCAAGGCCTGATTCGTGCCCGCATTGGAGATTTCGTGGGGGTGGAGGTATTTATTCGGGTTTGTGTCACTGTCGGAGAAGCTGTGATTGTTGGGATGTTGGAGATGAAGTGTCTTCCCCAGATGTAACATGAGAATCCGGGTGAAGAGGCTGGCTGAGGTTTGACGGAGGGATTCATTGGCATGGGATGGGAGTGAGGATAGATATTAGTTTTGTGAAGGAGTCAAGGTTTGTGTGTGGACAGTTACTTTGGAAGTCTGGGCTTGACGGGGAAGAGGAATAAGCGTTCCGTGCCGTCTGTTGTAGGAATGCGAAAATGATAGTGCTCCGCAGGTAAGCTTAAAAGTTAATGATACCTTCTATACTTTATTCATATGAACCTCCCTTGTTCGCGAAGGCTTTCGGCAGCCAAGACCTTGAAGCGCCGATATGGACGGCATTTAATGTGGAGACCGGCCGACAGTGGGTCTGTCCGCTTCGTCCCGGAGCCAGTTGCGGTAGCTCCGGAGTCCGCTTGAAGCAGATTCGTCCAAAGACGACTTGGGAACTTTCTCAAATACTGTCTTTTGAAAATGAATAAGTTTTTTATTTCGTCTCAAAGTACGATTTCTGTATCCACCGCCTGCCCCGTGCTCTGTCCCTGAAACTATCGTCGAAATATCGGAAGACCGTTACAGCCCGGCTCCGGTTCCTTAATTAAACCTTATTAGGATCTAAGCTTATTGCGCCCAGTTAAAGTTTCTTTGGCTTCTGGAAAATGTTTCAGATGCACCGTCAATTGTCCATATAATAATTCCTCCAATGGTAGATATAAATTTACGGGTCAAATATCCGAGATTGATTCCCAAAGTGGGATATCTTTTCAACTGCCGCGTAGGCAGGATTACAAACATGGCCTGAAACGGAGCAGCTACCGAATTACCCGATCTGAAAATGGTTCTCGTCAAGATGTATAATAAGGTGCTGTTGCATCGCGAAAACATGGTTCTGTGCCATTTTGTCTTCAAGTTACTACTGGCTAGTATTCATTCATTTCTTGTATTTCATCCATTCATTCGTTCGTTCCCTGTATATATCATCCTTCGTTCAACATGCGTACCGCTGCATTCCTCACTCTCCTGGCCTCCGCGGTCTCTGCCACTCCCTATGGCGAACGGCCTCAAATCCTCGCCAGAGCAAGCGAGTCTTGCCCCGTCGTCTTCGATGGTCGTATCCCTGCCAATGCCTCTCTGACCGACTTCGACAAGGCGAACGGTGGTGGTTGGAACCCTTACAATCCTGGCTATGTCAAAGGAAACAACATCTCCTGGTCTGAGATCCTTCAACTTCCCAAGACCAAGACTCACTCGCGCTTCGATACCGAGGCTGGCACTATCCCTCTTGAGGTTACCATCAGTGACAAGAGTATCTTCATGAAGCAGCTTGGCTTCAGACGCGCTGGTCTTCAGTTCGCCAAGGATAGCAATGAGGATAGCCCTGGATCCAAGGGCGTCAAGACTCTGCACTTTAGCATCATGCAGGATGACAAGCGCCCTCTGAACCTTAGCCACGAGTACCTGGTGAGTTTGCCTTGGGCCCTTGTTGCGGTTCTTTCGCTAATAATCATAGAACGTCTGGCACGAGAAGGCCGACTACTCTGGAAACCAGTTCCAGTTCCAGTCTGGTCAACTTATTGGGCAGAACGGTACTGCTGAAACCTGGAAGCTTCTTGACCAGGACTTCAAGCTTCTCTGGGAGACTCCCATGCTCAAGAAGGTTTGGCAGAACTTTGCCATCACTCTCAACTACGAGAAGAAGTAAGTTCCTGCCAGGACCAGAGAACAAAGAGGATAACTGACAACCACAGCACCATTCAAGCCTACTACTCCAAGGGGTGCAAGCCTCTCAAGGCCGCTACGCAGCCTATTGCTCGCAACTTGACCGGCCAGGGACAGTTCCAGATTGGTATCCTCAAGAAGCCTACCGGTACCGATGATGTTGCCAACTCTGGATTCCAGGAAAGCAACTTGAACGAGGGACTTATTTATGGTGGTATTTTCCTTGAGGATAGCAAGGATGGATGTGTTTCTCTCTAAGCTCTTGTTTGAGATGGGTGCTGCGGATGTTGAATAATGATAGTCTAGCCCTGTAGACTCCACGACATTACGTATCTATTGGCTTCAAGGAGAATACATCGACATGCCTGAAGTTATTTAATTACTTACTGTGATGTCTGCAGTGTTTTCTACACCCTATGCTAAGCATAGCTTGGATTTCTTTGTAACAGTTAATGTGAGCTACCTCGATCGTCGCTTGGGTTCATGCGATTACACTTGACAATTACCGACACCACCGTATTTTGAGGGGTATGTATGATTTCACTGAAAAAAATACAAATTCTGCATTTAAATCTCACGTATATGGTTGATGGTGTAAAATGCGATTACTCGTCAATTTTAATGCTTGAAATTACCTTGTCACGTGTTGCCCGAAATTGAAGCTGTACACAACTTCCGTCTACAACTTCTCGCCTTGAAAAAGTTAGGAGCTCTCGCTCAGTTCCTACGCAAATGGCACCCTTTTCCTTGTGTCGATGGTCAAATGCGAGCCGCCGACTTTCATTGAACCTTTTGCGCCAGCAACGAAGCATAGTCACGGTTTCCGCACTGCGCCCTCGTACAATTTACTTGTTGATCTAGCAAACGAGATTTGTTCACATGAGCGACGATGCGAAGCTTGGCCAAGGTAAATCTCCTCAAAACAACAGCAACAATATCGCCGAGAATGCTGTCAAAGCCGACAATCCTCTGGAGACGAAGGACGATGCGAATCGCGTCGAAGACTTGGCCAAGATTAATAGCGACGCCGTTACCGAGAATGATAGCAAACCGATTAACCGGCCGAGATAAGCGACAGTGCGGCGCCTGCCGAGGGCGATTCGATACAAAGCAACAGCAAAGTCACAACTAGCGATAGTACTAGAGCCGCTAGTTCTCATGAGACGAACGACAGCGCACCGCATGTCGCAGATAACTCAGTTCAAAACAACAATGTAGATGCGGCTGAAAGTGAAGTCCCAGCCAAAGACCCCCGTCATTCCTCCTCGGAATAAAAAAAGAAGCCCAAAGCTAAGGGGAGACCATGGACCGAGGAGGAAGAGGCTCAACTCGAAGAGTTTCACAAAGCGCCCGTAATCGGCCTCAACTACATCGTCCTTCGGCTGGGTCGAGGTGTCCCAAGTGTCATGTCCCGGCTCCGTCAAATTGAAACAGAGAGGAATGGTAGCATTTTGAATCAAACTCGTACTAAAACTCCATGACAACATCCAATGGACGCTACCCCGGAGCAAGTCGCAATCGTCGAATCGAAACAGGATGTAATTCGACAGCGCATGGAACATATCATCAAAGCACTCATGTCCTTCAAGAAGAACGAGCCGTGGGAAAACATCCTCAAGACGAAATTTGTCTCATAATGGGCAACGGCGATTTTGAAACTACTACCCTTGCGAACTTGGCATATTCTGGCCTCCGATACCCCAGCAGGTTACAAGCAATACACGTCTATTCCATTCATCGAACGATTTGAAATTGTTGGCGTGTTTGCCCGAACCTACTCACGCACCGTATACGTGGGTTTGGCTGAAAAGCCAATGGACACATTGGCATTGCCCGCCCATTTAAAGCACAAACAAAGACCTCAGATAGGCGAGCAACCGAAGAAGGCACCCTACAGATTAAACAAGAATAAAAGCAAGGGGATCGTCATCCCGTTGATTCCAGTGCCTTTAGCAGAAGTTGACTTTCGAGGAAAAGGTTGAACTAAGGTATGTGCTTGGACTTGCAAAGGCAGTTCTCATCGCATGGCTTGGGGTAGCCCGCGAAGACGCGTCTCCTGCTTTCCAAAAACTTTACGTCTGGAGGGATATGACACGCGACCTTCCTATAGGTATGGGACCGTGTAATCCTCTCGAGCTCGGCCTCCGTCTTCCAATGACGCTAGACGAATATCGAGCAAGAAAAAGAGAGGTGAACATAAGAAAAGCACAAAAGAGTATAAGGACTGCACGAGCGGATATAAGGATAACAGAAGAGAATATAGCAAAAGCAAAGGAGAATAACAGAAAAATAAAAGAAGATGAAAGAAGAAGAAAGAAGGCTGAAAGAAGAAGAGAAGAGAAAATAAGAAAGCATCAAGATAATATGAGAAAATTATCAGAATATATTAGGAAATGGTAAAGAGATTTAAGGAGAAAGGGGTTAAAACCAGGGCCAAGAGACATAGATGATTTCGGAGACGATTTCAACAAGTGAGCTTCTAGGCTTTCAAGGCACGAAGGGAAACTAAATAGGCATGAGTCATCTGTACAAAAGTTATGATTTACTAGTCGAGAATTAGTCGATGGGCAGTGTATGAAATGAGAAAGCGAACCCTATCATGATCTCTTGTCTCTCTTACTGAGTCTCGCGAAATTTTAAGAGAACTGAGATCCGATTCCACAAAGGCAAAATGATGGGCGACCCGGTGTGATATCTGATGACGACTGGGGTATGCTTGTAACACGATAGTCATCGTTTTGAGGATCCAAGTCACAGATGATGGATAAGGCGTCGAGCATGCCTGAGCACCCTTCTCACGTTATATGATGACATTTCCCTGTGCACAAGCTGACCATGTAGACTCAAAAAATCAAGGCTCGCAACGACTTGGGGCTTGGATAGTGAACAGGCAAAGTACACCCCAAGACAGAGTGCATCTGCAAACTATGGGTTCATCGAAATGCCTAGAACTAGGTATGCGCTCTAACGATATACATATCGAAGGCAGCCTTCAAGTGGGCGGATTCGCACCTATGCGTTGACAGAAAAGGGTTCAGCCTCTTGTTCCAACTTCAATAGTAGAAAGGGGCGTGCCTTGTTTTTACTTATCTGGCATGTTTACTAATATACCTTTAATATATATATATATATTTGCCTGCATTTAAAGCTCAAGTCTTTCATCGTGAATATCCTAGCATTCGAGAATAGCGTTCCTCAAACGCGAATGCCGAATCTGTCCGTCATACACGGCTTACATAGCTTTGTTGAGCCCATCTGCGACAGGTAGGCCCACAATCAGACGATCCCCATTTGAACTCCATATTATTATGTAAGCCCTAGCATAAACACTTGATTCCAATACCTTGGCTCCAACATGTCTGTCTTCTGACGAAGACCGCTTTGGGTATGTTTGTGTAACCCAAAGACGCTATGTTACACAACACAGTACGAAATCAAACCTGAGCCCCTTGGTATCTAGACAGTGCATATACTGTATTGTGTAACAATAAGCAGGGGCTTGTCATGATGAACCGACGGACTTGAAGGAAAATCGACTTTCTAGTTTTGATCCGTAGATTATTCTTCTGGGCTTATAGACGATCTCTGATGGGAAAGTTAAGGCTTGGCTCTTCAAGTATGGGGCACCTGTTCGTAAATGTCTGCTAAATTGAAGCAAAGAAGTTCCTCATGCTAAAGCTCTTCCTGTCTATACAAGCGTCGCTTTTCGTTCTTTCATTTTTGATCTTCCAAAAAAGGCTTCCATCGTAACAGGCTCTTAGGTCATCTTTTTTCACAAGACCGTCCTCTTGGAGAAGCACATACGTGGTCCACCACTCCATGAAAGCAAAGGTCCAACCAGCAGGATCGGCTGCACAGCGATCCTTTGCCCATAATCGCCATAGATCATCGGCCGTCAAGCCTCCTTCACCTGAGGTATCGAACCGTTGAAACATCTGCTCAAATCTCTCGTGGCTGAAGTTTCCATCAAAGTCAAAGATGCCTGTGTCAGAGCCATGCTTGGCCTTGTGGATGTCATTGACATATATGCGAAACATGGGGTCAGGAAGCCAACTATGGCCAAGTCGTGTTGGGTACGAAAAGAAGATTGGGATTAGAAGAGATCCTATCGAGAAGAAAAGGCCGAAACCGAGCTCGCGGAAGCCGTTGTAGACGTCCCATGGGTAGATGATGCCGTCATTGTCGCGGTCCCAAAATTGGACGTGTTTTTGGAGAGGACTGAGTTTTTCGTCTTTGGGCTTCGGGCTTTGTCCAATTGGCTTTTCGGAATGATCTGAGCACATGTTGGCATAGGTGCTTTCGTTGAAATGCCTATCGACTTTGTTGGGCATGGACTGAGAGATGTCGTTGTTGTCTATAGCCATGTTATTGAATTCGCGCTTTTGTTTAACGGACCGAAGGTGTACAGAAATCAGTTTAAGCATAGAAAGAACGAGAGATATTTAGTATTGGGCTTCCATGGAATTGAGTATAAAAGGTCATGGGTCAATTGTTTGTCTCATTATGCTGTGGCTAACCTGGAGATACCGTTTACGAGCAATTGACGTAATTACGTGCAACTCACATATCTCAACACTTCCATGTGATTCTACCCAGTTCTGATATCAATGGCCCGCTTATAATAGTAGAAAATATTGAGACATTCTATTCTTGTGGAATGACCTGACCCCAAGAATACTCTAACCATAGGTAGTGAACGCAAATTATTTCTACCCGAGTCTATTGGAATTCCATTCATTGGGTACATCAGACTCAATTCATTAAACACTCACTTCTGATGCCTCGGGTGTTCTAGGATTCAGTTGGTGAAGCCCGGTACTTGCCACATTCCATTCGCTTTTGGAAACTCACACATAAAGTACATAAGAGACGTTTACATGTTGAGCTTTATACGCATTTACATGGATTCCATCATGCATACATATGATCTGAAGACATGTACTCCCCATTTTCAGTTCCACTCGATGCCTCGGAACATCAAGTTAACAATTGCATTATTAGCGAGAAACGAGAACTAGTTGTCCATCATAAGTAGTACCTCCAGCGGAAGACTCCCCCTACATGGAGTCCTGTGCCACTCTAAATACTCCTCATGCTCGGGCTTCGATAGACAAAGTTCTTCCAGGACTCGTTTCCCGTCATCAAAAATATTCACCCCAAGATAAAAGCACGGTAAATCGGCAACAGATAAAACCTCTTGTGCCTTATCGAAGCGGAACTTCCCAACACATGCTTGCTTGCCATCCTTATATCGAAACAACAACCCTGATATTGAGGTGCACTCTTTGTGATATTGTTCTCTGCAGATAGCAACCTCTTTTACACCATCAAGCGAGACATCTGAGATTGCAAGTGGCTCTGATTCAGACTGTGGTGATAATCCCGCTGGTAGAGGATTCTCGTCACTCCCATCCACAGGGGGAGCTGCGAACAAAGAAATGCCGTCAAGACGAGGGCTAAAGTACACCATCATCGGGATGCAAGTCGAATATTTGGCTATGCACTTCCACTCGACGTGATTTGAGCTACTTCTTCCTAAGAAAAGTGTTCGTGACTGATCAGTAACCAGCTAATACAGGTCAGCGTCAAGATCCAACTAGATAAGGCGTGGTGTATCAGGGCTTACCCCCAAAGCAGTCTCCGTGGTGGTCTCAGATGGCTCTTGCTGTCTTTCATCCTCAGACTTATCCAGCTTCTCTGATACCTTTTTCGTGCGTAGCCAGACTTGTTCAACACGCTCTCCAGAGTTCAAAGGATGGTAAGTCCAATACGGGATTGACTGTTTTGGAACATCATCTGACTTCCCCTTGGGCGTTTCCTTCTTCGCCATTTCGTCCAGCTCGTAGTAAAAGTCAAAAGTCTCTTCAGTCTTGTGCATATGAAGATTAACTAGTTCGCCCTTATACCAACAAGCGGAATACCCCGTAATTTCAGGCTTATTGAAATCCGAAGCCACCATACGAGCTTCGATATTCAAACCAAGGCTAGACGAGGTGTCTTTGGTAACATGATAAGCCATGCTTTTGAGCGCAGCTGGTTTCATCGGATGTTGCCAGCAAATCGTTGGGTTCAATGGAGCGGCTGCAAAAGTTCGCAGTTTAAGGCCCTACATTGATATCAGCAGCAATTAGCAACCAAGTGAAAGAAACTAACGTCATCGGAGAAATCCAGTGTTTTGCTGATAATCGGGAGCGTACGCCACCATCCCGAGTTACCTTGTTCCTCAATCGACACAGCTCCAGATTCATTGACGATTTGGCGAATACCGAGATGATCTTCTGAAATGAAAAGAAAGTTTTCTTCTTGAGCCTCGCACTCTCGCCAGAGAAGTCGACTTCCCTGCTGTGGCGTGTTGGACAGCGAAGCTATATACTCGACACCATCCAGTTTGAAGTGTGTCGCCCAAACATCCTTCAATGGCTCAATCGTGTATTGACTCGACTGAGAAACATGAGACAGCGATGCGATCGCATAGTGAAGAACCAGGTGGTTGTTCACCATGAACAGGATTTCTGGTGGGATATTTGCGAACTTATCACTTATAATCTGGTGTAACTGATGTGAAATCCACTCTCGTCGTCGCTCATCTTCTTGGGTTGAAGGCTCGTAAGAATATCGAGCAACTTGCACAAACGCTCTCTTATCGAGACCGAAGGCCGAAGCAATCTTTGAGCATTCAACGTGATATGCGATCGTTGCACATGACTCGTGATCGCTTGTGCAGCGCCTGAAAGTTGCGTGCAAGTTGTTGTCGGTAAACGAATCGCATGATTCAAAAGCTGTCGTTTCAGTGCTACCAGATGCTCCTTTGAAGAGTTAGTACTCATACTCTTGAGGATCAAAGATGTGTCTCACTCGCTGTGATGAGGTCGCCAGGCTTGATCGTAAAGCGACACCATCCACATCGACGACTAACACAATAAGACGGATAAGGCACCATAGGAGGCAGAGGGTTAACGTAATTCAGGGCATGCCACTCCCATCCTTCGGCGAATTCCATCCATTCCAGATCCATTATTTGATCAAGTCGTTGGATTTCTTCACGGCTGAGTCCTCCAGTGTAGTCCATGAAAGGATGGTAAATGGCTTGAGGCTGAAGGGAGCTAACTGAGTATAAATAAGCCAAGCTGAGCTGAGCTGACTGAACCAACGCAATTGAATTGGCTACTTGATGATATCACGTGGCTCCATCTAATGTGAGATTTAAGGAAACGGGAAATGAGGGAAGTTGCCTCTGTTTGTTATACATATATATAGCCTGATAACTCACTCTTCCAACAACAGAGTATCATTGCCAAGCGAATGGTATGCATGCGCAATACGTGTGTAAGCTTACGCCCCCATTCCCCGATTATGGGCTGCTAAGACTACTAGGAACTTCTCGTATACTATTATCTTACATATTAGTCTCATAGCACCTCACTCCATGCAATACGATTGCTTGTCAATCCGGATAGCCGATCATAATATCTGTGTGCGTGGTACACTTTTGTCGGTATCACTTGGAGTACAAGAGCCTTGGCTAACATGCAGTTATGTGGCCAAGACTTTTTCAAGTTTCTCTCTTCGTTGAGCTGCTGCTCGTAGTCGGCCGATATTGTGGTAGATCCTCTGAAGGAACCTTCCCAAAATCAACAGCCAAACATAAGAATCGAGTAGCCGAATTTTTTGGGAACATGAGGGAGCAAAAAATGCAAGTAAGAACTCCGGTACAGGGAATCGAACCCTGGGCTCCGCGGAACTGATCCCTCAGCTTCAAGTTGAGAGCGCGAAATGTTAGCCACTACACCATACCGGATGCTAATTGGTTGACAACAAACTGAGATAATTAGGCTTATGAACAGCAGCTTCAAGATTTCTAGTTCTTGCGTTTTCGCCCTGCGCATTCAGAGTCCCTGGTCTACTAAGCCGATGAGATGTTCAAGCCGATTCTTTTGTTGTGCTCATACAGAAATAGTCATCTTCCATTCCCGATGAGTCATGAAGTGATAGATATACCGATTGATGAAACTTGGGAGAGGAACGCTTGGTTGGGCATATTCTGAGTATATAATAATTTACAGATTCTGGGTCGGCCTTGGGTGCCTGATTCTCTTTGCAAATAGGAAGAGCCCTGAAGGCAGAATATATGATCTATCATGGGCGTGAAGCACAGTTAAGGCTCGCAGCTTCGTAACAATCGGTGGCAATTGTGATAGTAGAAGTAGTTGTAGTGCCAGTGCCAATTTGTGGAGGAGATGTGTATTATTCTTGCCGAAGTTCTGAAGGACTGTTGAGTACCAGATTGAGTACTGCAAGGTCAAATTCCCCGTCGTAGGAGCCTTTCAAAGCCCCTGCAATTTAGTTACAGATTTTGCTGGTCTACTCTTAATAGATGCCACATGACCAAGGTGTCATCGAGTGACTCCGAGAAGTCTGCCTCATATGCAGCTCTGTTGCCCTCCATCTTCTTGATGAAGTGACTGTTGATATCTGGAGTCCCAAGATGATGGTGTAGACGAAAGAAATAGATACTGTGATGATAGGCTTCCGAGATGTAGCGATGCGTTTTTCTGTAGGAAGAAAAGATACTCTCTCGTCTTGTCCAAAGAAAACCTTTGAGCCATCCTACGTTCCTAGCTGTAGTAGATGTGCTCAAAGTGGCTTGGGGTGGGTGATAAGTGTACTGGGGCGCTCGGTCGAGGGTGACGGCGGACCGGGTCATTAGAACGCCAAATATTCGCATGCTTACCATCCTGAGGCTTTCGTTTCCCTTTCCCAGCTCCTATTGCTGTTGGTAGATAACACCATACTTCTTCAAGGGTGGAGGAACTTTCTCCTGCAAGTCTTGGATAACTGGGTTCAGCCTCCCAGCGCGGAGAATCTCTTAAGCATGAAAGACAAAAGACAAGAACATGTGAGTGACAGGGCAGGTTGGTACGGCGAATTTCTGATCTATTTGAGACAGAACTGTTTCCTTCAGGATATGACGCGATGAGTATTGACAAATATGCAACCTATCAGACTTTGACCTAATATCGATGGTGTGGCAACTGAGCTGACGGCATCTTCAGCCTCTTCTCCTACATCGGGCTTGTGTGTGAAGAGCGAGACCCGAGGTCTTTCGAATAGGGGGTTTCTAGATGTGCACAATGTGATATCTGTGGATGTTGGTACCGAGATGTGTGTCAGGAGCTCAACGAGTTCTTAATATGATAAGTTATCAAGTAGCTTGAAGTTTGAGACAGAGTTCAGGAACTGCCAAGAGCTCCTCTCTGATTGAAATGTGAAGGTCGTGAGATCTTTTTTTTTTTTTTAAATCAGGCTATGCTTTTAGGTAGGGGGATAAAAGAGGCTTCAAGCACGTACGCAGTAATGGAGGGAACATGGTTCTCTTAGGAAACATAGATCGGAGAAGGAGTAGATTCAGTTGCATAGTAGTCAAAGATAACACCCTGTAAATGGCAAGAGAGAATGAAAATTGTATGAAATAGAACGAAATCCAGCGGGTATTTGTATTTAGATGTCTTGGTAAGTATTCAACTCCAGTATCGTAATTCCCAGAAATAAGCACAAGCTACTAGATCTTGATCATCTTTGTCATCTTTGGCCAAAGATCCAACAACTACGCCGCTAGCCGGGACTAGTTAATACTAAGGTAGGTACTCCGGCCAAGCAAGTTATTCATTCTTCAACAACTGGCACGATTCGTCCTCATGCAAACCAGGGAGGGTTCATCTTGGGCGTCATCAGATCGTCGTTGGACTCATGCAGACGTCGTGGCTGAAGCAAAAGTCCATGTACATGTGTGACATTTTCCAAGCAAACAGCCATTGTACCCGCAACTCCGATAGGACTGAGCATCAGAATATACAAAAAAACAGGCGTCTCAAGCCACGGACCAAAAGCTTCTT
This sequence comes from Fusarium beomiforme, assembly GCA_002980475.2. NCBI lineage: Eukaryota > Fungi > Ascomycota > Sordariomycetes > Hypocreales > Nectriaceae > Fusarium > Fusarium beomiforme. The sequence continues at coordinate 82,679 of PVQB02000448.1, read as the reverse complement.
GCAATCAAGACAGTTTCTTTTGCATCAGATCAGCCAGCTCATCGAGTAGCTCCACTGTCTCAGCCGGGCTGGCGATCCAGGCCGTTGTTCCCACACTTCGCGCCTTGAAGTCATTGGAGCCGGCACTCAAGAATTGATCACCAACGTGCAGTGTGTTCTCCCCGCGGATAGCGCCACCGTTCTCCTTACTTCCAAACCACTGCTGGCATACGGTCACACCCCAGCTCTTGTCACCAATATCGACAAACACGTCATTACCTCCGTTGAAAGCACAGAATGGAACACGTCGTGACTGGCTCGCCACTGAAGGTGGAATTGGAGGAGAGTTTGGACGATGCTTAGTGGGACGCTCTTCGCTAGAGCCAAGACTACTGAGCTCAAGGATGCGCTGTACAACGAGAACAGTCTCCTCGAGGCTCTCACGAGCAATGCGGGTACCTGGAGTTTTGGGAATGATACCAACAGCGCGGTCTTTACGCAAGATCATAGCAGGTAGGTTCAAGTTGTTGACACAATCACGAAGGGCACCTTCGGCAACGTCCAGCAGTCTTGTGATGTCAGCATCCGACCATGAGGCCATTTCGGGTGTCAACCACTGAGTGCGTGGGACAGGAGCTAGCTTGTGAGGCGAAGAGGGTGAGTACTCAAACAAGTAGTTTGCTTCACCTCCCATGATGACGATGTTTTGCTTCTGGATAGGATCCAGATCGGTCGACTCTGCAATAGCATCAAGCAACCCGTGAAGACGTTCATAGTAGCGGTCGGCAGATGTGTAACCAGCGGCTGTGACAATACCAATCTTGATATTCTTTCGTAGAAGGTCTGGCACTCGTTAGGTCACCGTTTGCAATGGTTGTAGGTAATCATACCAAGGAGACGGGGAATCACAGGACTCGACGGCTCGAGATTGAAACCATCGTCATACAGGGTCACATCACCATCAAACGTGGCCAGTTGCAGTGACCCGTTTGTGACAGCCATGGACTGGGCTGAGTTGAGGATTTGTCGTACATCGTTGAAGGATGGGGCAACAAATCTTCGAGATGAGATGTACCGTTTTCTGTCTTGATACTTGAAAGCTGCCTCCAGGGGCAGCCGGGTGAAGAAAGGGCCCGCAGTGGGGATCAGCATCCGTAATTTTGACGGGAGCATAGTGTCATCTTGTTGACGGCTAACTGGTTGGGATCAGACATGTTTGCTTTTTCAAGGAGAATGGGAGAGCTCACTGTGATCATCGATCATGAGCTCAACATCACGCATAATCTCAGCGTAACGGCGGTGAGCCTCCTCAGCCATTTGAGTAACGCTAGGTCCATCTCCAAAAACTCCAGTGGGCTGAGAGTAGAGAACGAAAGGGACAGCTAGAAGACCTTTGACCCATTCTGCGATTCGAGTTAGCTGGCTGAGTCTGAGGAGTGCTATAGTGAGACATGTGATGAGGGGATGGAATGATAGAAGATAAGTCACAGAGGAGAGGTAATGTGCAATGTGGCTGATAGTATTCTGGGACAGTCAAAGTCCAACATACCAATAAATTGGTCTCTTCGGTGTGTCTTGAGGGCATCTGTAGGCTATCGTAAGTTTGTGTAACCGTGAGTGTTTGGATGAGGAGGAGGGGGGTGAGGTGGGGCTATCGATGGCTTTACTTACACTCAACACGGTAACGAGTTGTCATTTTGAAGTTGGTGCAAGGTATGAATGAGTTGGTGATGAAGGAATAAAGAATACTTGGGTAGGATGATGAATTGTAGTAGGAGAAGAAAAGGAAGAAGAAGTTGTTTGTTGTTTGTGTTAGTGTTTGATAAGATGAGGGGAGATGGGAGACGGTGTGACTTGCACTTGCCTGACCTAGGTAAGTAAGAGGAGGTAATCCAGACGTCGTAGTACCTGCCCTGCCCCCCAGGCCTCCGAATCCGGTTGATGCACGGGAGCCTCCGCAGCGTTGAGCGGGGGACGCCGACCGCTAAGATAGCCCAAAGCTGTAGCGGGCAACGGGGCTTGATTGGCCCGGGATATTCATTGTACCCCTGTCAATCTCTCCTGCATTAACTACGGCACTGATAATGAATGGCATTGAGATCCCACTAGGATACCCTAAACTATATTAGAGCCTCACTCTAACTCATGGGTATTGAATGAAGATAATGTGTCTTCAGTTGATAGTGACTATTCTCGACGAAGCATCTAGTTCTTTCATAACCCTTTCAAAGACTGACGGTCTGTGCAAGGGAGACCAGAATCTGCAGCCACAAGCCATTGTCTCTTGGTTATCAACTGAGGGCCGATACCCATATGTAGGGGACAGTTTCAGCCAACATACAGATATCACATCTATGATTCAAGATCTACATGTACTCATTCTCAACTATAATCTCACTGCAGATCGGCAATGTATAAGTTGTCAGTATTGACCCTCAATAAGGCAGTGGCTGGCTGAACCTACCACTCAATGAATGTCTCAAACGGGGTATTCAATACCCGGTGCAACGCCCGGCCACCCAAGCAGCGATTAGGCTGAGTGAGATGTGATGAAACAACCCATAATGTATGCATAAGGTGTCATAGAAAAAGTCTATTTAACAGCGATCTTCTGCCAACGTTCCGCTCTATTTCATTTCTGCCTTATCTCGTTATGTCCTTGACAATGGAGATGGCATAGATGAATGCTGCAGACGAACTCCGATATCCAACTTACTCAAAAAGATACGGATAGCACAGCCCATACTGTCAATTCAATATCTGAAGAAATGCGGGCAGAGCTGGGTAGTTCACTCCCACCGGATGATAAACATGTAAGAACTCGTTCAAACCGTCAAAGTTTGCTATGCTTATATTCCCGAGGCCATCAGCGTGTACATCCCCGCTTGGAAAGATACCATAGCCTGGGGCAAAGGAGACCTGGAACTCTTAGGCGACTTGGAAACTGTCTACCCTCGATACTTCATCTCTCGTGCGGTCAACAGACTCGGACAACTCATAGTCGAATGGACTATCAGCACATTTATTCATACAGCATCAGAGACTTTTAAAGCTCACTTCTGTACGGTGGTATCCAGCCCTGTAACGGCTATAGCAATAGCAACCCGTAGCCAAGCCATAAGGTTTCAGCAAAGCTTCCGCGGCCCTTTCACAGGGCACGTATTCGTCTATAAAGCTGATATCTATGGAGGAGTTCATCATTTGCGAGAGTCAAGGACCAGCTGCAACTGGGACGAAGTCTATGTGGTTGTCTACTCTTACCCATTGGATCATCTCGCCAAAGCGTTTTGGCGACATACAGGCTTCGGTATCTCGAGCCGAAGAGCAAAATATTGGTTAGACAATGCCCCCTTTCTAAACCAAGGCCATGAACCACTTGCGGTCGATCTTCCACTCCGGGAGGCACAAGATGCCAAGATTGCATTGCGGCTGCGCATCGCAGACCTATACAGCACCCAGGGGAATGAATTGGATATAAGCGATGTGTTATTATATCCCACTGGCATGTCCGCTATTTGCCAAACTCAGGACATTCTCTGGGAATATCGTCAACCCGGCAAGGCAACCATTGCGATCGTCGGGTACGTTGTAAATAATCCTAGAGACTGGCCACACTGACAAAGTCTAGGTTCATGAAAGACACATTCAAAGCTCTAAGCAAGACCTATGGTCAAGAGTGCAGGCTCTACGGATCTTCGCCATCCGACTTAGACGTCCTCGAACGAGATCTGAGATTAGGTCTAGATCTGTGCGCACTCTACACAGAGTTTCCAGGCAACCCCCTCCTTGAATCTGTCGATCTAGAGCGGCTACAAAATCTTTCTATCGACTACGACTTTCTGTTCGTCGTCGATGACACAGTCGGGACACCAGTCAATGTTGACCTCATGTCTTACTGCGACGTTGTGTGTACAAGCTTGACGACGATGTTCAGTGGACGCTGCAATGTCATGGGAGGAAGCACAGCTATAAACCCAGCCGGAAGAAATCACTTTGATTTGAAAGAAAGTTTTAGGGAATGGTATATCGATACATATTTCCCACTGGACGCTATTGTCATGGAGAAAAACAGCGCAGACTTTGAAGAGCGAGTTATCAAAGCAAGTCAAAATGCAGAGTGTGTCGCTGATATACTTCGCAAACATAATTCAGTCGAACAAGTCTATTACCCAAAGGGCAGCACGACACAACACATTTACGAGCAATACAAACGACCAGGAAAAGGTTACGGATACTTGCTCTCTATTCGTTTCAAGAGTTCAGAAGCTGCCATAGCGTTCCATGATGCTATCGACTTGGCAAAGGGCCCAGGTGCGGGTGCCAACTTTACTCTATGCTGTGCATATACACTCCTTGCCCATTACAATGATATTGATTGGGCAGAAGAATATGGAGTTGTCAAAGATTTGGTACGGATCAGCGTGGGAACCGAGAATGATAAGTTTTTGGAGGTGGTTATCAACGCAGCTTTGGATGCAGCTTTACATGCGCATGAGAATTTAAAGGAAGGTTGTGATTTGAGTAGCTTATTCTAGGTATTTCAGTGAGATTTCGTATTTGATTCTGAATATAAAATACATCTAGGTTTCTCATCGATTAGTTCGCATTTGACTTTAAATGTCGATACATCTGGCTGTTTCTCCTTGGTTAATAACTTTTGGATTAGACATACTTCGGTGTCACTTCATCTTCTAAGGCATGTATCATTAGACTTTAATTTGTGGTTCAAGATCGGCCACCATTGCAAAAGAACTACGTTATCACAGCTTTTAATCACGAGATAGTTTTTAACAGTTTAACAGAAGAAGGAAAATAACTTTTAGTATCCTAACGAGGCCCAAGGATAACTCTCGAATCCCTTTGTTGTTAAGGTTCACCAGTCAAAGTGTGTGAGCCTTATTAAAACCAAATCTTGATGTAAGTCTGATATAGAAGTATGAAGCAAATCATAAATGTCAAAAAGTAGGTTTGAGGCAATATAATGGCAGTATAAATATCTTGTCATCTCCCAAGCATCCCAAGCATCCCAAGCATCCCAAGCACACAATATTACTTCCAATCCCCCACAATGCACTTCCTCCCAATTCTCGCCAATATAGGCCTCTCACTCGCCTGCGTGCGACTCACCTGGACAAACCCCAACAACAACCACAAAGTCGTCACCGGCCGCTCCGTCGACGTGCTAACCAACGACACCGAGCTCTTCCTCTACTTCTTCCCCAGAGGTATCTCCCGCACCGGCGGTGTTAAGGGCCAGAACTATACACCCCTGAACTGGACATCTATCTACGCTTCTACCGCAACTGTCCTGCACAATGACATGTTTATTGAGGGCGTCAACGAGCAAGGCCTGTCTGCAAGTGCCTTGATCAAGGAGGAGGATGGAGAGCTTGGATCGAAGAAGATGGGCGAGCCGGCCTTGTCGTCCTCGATCTGGATGCAGTATTACCTCGACACCTTTGGCAGTGTCAGCGAAATCTTCAAGACCATGTGCAACCCAAGACCAAGACCGGTTGCGCATAGTCACGTAGGACGAGTGAAGGCGGAGGAGGAAGCGGATGTGTTTAGGGACTGGGCTGAGCACAGAATAGACAAGATCCAGGTCATAGCTAACCCGCGTGATATCGATGGAATATCAACCGCGGTAGTACTTGGCATAAGCGACATCCATGGAGACACCCTCATCATGGAACACAAGCATGACAAGCTGAACTGCTTTCACGCCAAAAACCATGACAAATACGCTATTGCTGTCAACGATATATTCACAAGGAAACGAGCTAAAGGCGCAGTCAAAACTTTGGAGGAGGTTTTGAACAGAAATGACAATATCCAGCCACAATCTTATCGTGAGTTATCCCTTCCCTTGACTCTACAAGATCAAAAGACTAATCATCGACTGCAGGCAAATATCTAGAGCTTAGCAATATCTACTCCAATAGGAAATCAGCAGACACTCGCTCTTCTGCTATGTTCGATGCCATGCATATGCTCCGTCAAGTCACCACATCCGAGTCCAAGACTAAGTCCTTTGAATTACCAAAGGTGAAAACTAGCGATTTCCTTTGGCCAACCAAGTGGCGCATTGTTACCGATCTCAGTTCCGGCTATGTTGTCTTCGAGAATCCGCACCGAAACGACAACTTCCACTACCGCCTCGATGATTTTGACAAGACCACCAACGGAAGAACCATGCTTCTCACGGTGGACCATTCGAGTAGCTTTACAGAAGACGTGTCGAAACTCTTCAAACAACTCGGACCCGATGATGATCTCCCTTTCAGCAACTCAGGACAGCCTGACTATGCGAGTGAGCACGAATAGGATGACGACGATGATTGAGGCGCGGGTTGAACCAAGAATGGAACTATCAGTTGTATTTATTTCTTTACTCATTCACCTTTCAATTGTGACTGTCCAGTTCAAGAGTTGCTATCGCCTCTTCTTTTTGTCTCGTGACCATCATCTTCATCTCATCCCAACTCAACTTGGCGTCCCCCTTTCTCGCTCAAATAGAACGAATCTCTTCTCTTGCTCGCCTCATCCACAATCTTATCTCGTCGCCATCGCCTCATTTTCTCAATTCTCCTCAGCACAACTTTCTCAGCAAAAAAAAGACACCCTCGTAAACTGTTTCGTAATCCAGCTCCCCTATACCAATCATACCCAGGTACTCTGTGGAAGGGGTCCTCCAGTAGGTGGGCTCATCATTGTTTGCACGTTCTAAGTCTCTTTCTTTTGGTACGGGCTCAACACATCTCTTAGTCTCCGGGGAATCTTGACTCCTGCCCTAACATGAAAGAGGAAAGGGATATAACAAAATGGGTAGAAACAACTCCAATAACTCAGACCACTCGTGCTACCTGTGCGACATCATCGTTCGACAGACCAACCTAGCTGGCACCACCGTTGGGGGCGCTGAGATTCGCCGCCATAGCAGCAGCCTGTTGTTGAGCCAGAAGCTGAGCTTGCTGGGCTTGCTGTACCTGCTGTGCCGCGATCTCATCTGCCTTGACCATAACTGACTGAATCACACTCTGATCATCAGCTGTGAGATGTCCAGCCAGACTACTATAAAACTGGGGTTGCTCTTGTTGCATTTCTAACAAAGTCAGCAATGTCCAATGTGGCATGGGTTTGACGTACTCATGAGGGTGTTACGGAACAACTGGTAAGGCTCAATCTTGTCGAGCGGCGACTCGAGCAGGACAGAATCCTCGCCCAAATCGTCCTCCTCAACGTCATCAATTGCTCGGCTGAACTTCTGGGCCTTTGTCTTGTCAGCTTCATTCCATAGTTGCGTACCATTCTCCATACCTCTTCATTCAGGAAGTTGAGGTAAGCGGTACTCTCGTTCTTGGATTCGTCCGTCTCGCCTGTCTCTTCCTCTTCCTCGGCGTTCCAGTTGGCCTCGTCGTCATCCCACTCATCTTCCTCGCCGTAATCATAGGTGGACTCGAGGTGGAAATCGTCACGGAGAGCCTCGTCGCGGTCTGTTATTCATTAGCTGTGACTAGGTGGCACTGGGGGGTTTATAAACTCACTCTTCTGAGCGGCAGGAAGGGATCTGAATAGTTCAGTGATGCCTTGAAGCAATCTTGGCCAGCCAACGGAGACACTGGATGGCACATGCTCGGGGTTTAGGCTAAGAAGAGCAGAGATGGCAACGATGCAAAGCTTTTTATCGTGAACACGGGTGAAAGAAGTCATGCTGCCGAACCAGAGACTAAAGAAACGGTTTGTCCAGCCCTTGTTCTCAAGAACCTGGAGGGTGAGAATTGGATTGTAGTGGATCGAGTTGATCACCATCTCCATGAGATGGATGCGGTAACTCTTGACCTTAACATCTTGATTGGCGAGAATGTTCATGGCAATGTTGATGAAACCCTCAACACAGCTATCAATTTGACCCTTCAAGCTAAGCATCATAGCCTCGGCCAGCTTGCAAGCACATATCCTCTCAACACCTCCCTGGATACTGTCGGTGAACATATCAGCGACCATGGAGTAAAGGGCCTGGGTATACTCGGGGTTCTGAGCGAGCTGAGGAGCACCAAATTGAACAAAGTTATCCAGAGCAGGGAGCATATCTTCGAGGTAGTATTCAGCACCAGCCTTGAAGGTAGTGTGGATCAGCTCAAAGGCCTGCCACATGGTGGGAGAGATAGACTTGGCAGCGAATGTGCAGCTATCGATGATTTCGAAAACTTCGTTGTAGAGATCGTAAAGCTTGTTCTCAAGGGTAACCTTGATGACAGGCATAAGAACGGCTTCAATGTGAAGCAGGACGTCGGGGGTACTTTCAAGTGTAAGGATCAGAGTTCCGATGGTCTGCAGAACACCCAGAGCAGTGATGCTCTTGTCATCGTACTCGTTGTAAAGCTCACCGTCGTCGCCAACCTTGCTCTCCTTCTCGAGAAGCTCACGGACAATTCTCATATAAGTGTCTCGAAGCTGCTCGCTCAGTGCGACAGCAAAAGGAGTAAGCTCAGTAGCAAAGACCTCGACGAAGTCTTCCATAACGTTCGCAAGCGCATCAATATCAGCCTCATTGGCAAGCTTGAGCAGCTGCTGCATAATAGTAGGAATGTTTTGTTGCATGCTTGTTCGAATAACATCGTGGCGGATAAGAGGTTGAAGAGCGAGAGCGGCTGTGACACGAACTGGGAGAGCAGGGTCAGCCATGCAGTCCAGAATGTGTCGGTAGATTGTAAGGAGGTTGTTCTGATCTTGGAAGTTCAGCTGCTCGAATTTCTCGATGGTATCGCAAGCACGAGCGCGGAGGTAACCCTGTGGGCTGGTGAAGTCAGGGAAGACGTAACGGACGAGGAAGTATTCGACCTGGTCAGCGATCGGGCTCTTCTTGCCCAGAATAACAGGCGCCAGGGTAGCGATCATGCGTAGAGCACCCTCCTTGGCAATATGGTTCTTCTGATCGTCTGCAGCCTGCTCGTACTCGGTAACAACGGCATTAACGAACTTGAGAATCTCAAAGGTCTCCTTGCGGCGGTTCTTCGTAAGGTTGACAAGGAAGTTGGTGGCGGCAACATCAGGGGCGGAAGCTTCCTCAAAGTAATTGAGCTTTCGGTGAAGATACTCGTCTGGCTCATCCTCGAACTGCTCAACATCCTCCTCGGTGAGGCAGAGAACAGGGAAGACGAAGTGAGTAACGAGGTTGGTAAGATGAGGTTTAAGGTGTGTCCACATTTCCTTGGGCCGTACCGACTCGTCGAGGAAGACCAGAGTATATGAAAGACAAGGTCGGCTGAGCCAAGAGGTTTTGGCGACCCATTTCTCAATCTCCTGGAGGTAGTGCTTGAGGATCTCGGGAGCGATGTTCGCAGTGAAGTCCTTGGCGAAAGCGAGAGCATCTTCGCCCTTGCCAGGGCTGGCGGGGTTGCCGTGTCTGGAGACTACATGTTAGTTGAAAATCACAGTATACACCAAATACAGTAGTCCTACCGAATGAAGAGGCGGTTCAAGTTGAAGAATGCCCATTTCTTGGCCTTCCACCAGTGATGCTTCTCACGTTCGTGTTGGTCGCCCTGCATAGCATTCGCGGGGCAAGCTTTGGAGACGGTATGTAGGAAAACAGTGCACCAAGCAATGTTGGTATCCCGTTGTCGCAACGAAGGCGAAAGTTCCAACTGCAAACAAGGTCAATACGGGGTTCCTTATCAAATATAGGGTGTACGGGGAAGTGCGTACCCATGTTGCATGCTTGTAAGCCTTCAGAGCGAGGTGAAGCATCTCACCAGCCTCATCACTCTCCTGGTTCACCAACTCATTACAAATGGAGAGAAGACGAGGGAAGGTTGCCTCCACAATCTTGTCAAAGTGTTGTCGGTCATCGCTGTCGGTCGATTTGTAGCGGAAGGCACGGCAGATGGCGAGCAGACACTGCAGACCAGCGAGAACGGAACCAGGGTTATTCGTGTTTAGAAGCTCGACGGTGAAGTCCATGAACTTGGGCCAACGGGCGGGAAAGTCATATTGGAGAATTCGTTGGAGAACGGGAATAAGCTGTTGGCGGACGAGACCTTCAGACGTCGCGAGGATTGGCAGAAGGCGGTCTCGTACACGAGCCTTCTCGTCTTCGGGGATTGTAGCTGTGGGGGGATCGGGAGAGTACCCCTCATTGTTGTACCATGAACGATTGACACGGTTCTTGACGTAAATCACGGCTAGAGTGGAAGTTGGTCAGAAGTGAACTAATGAGGAATCGCACACGTAGGCTGGATAGAGGGCTCGAGAGTTGGTAGACATACTCGAAAGGCGAACGCTAGCCTCCTGTTCGGCTTGTAAAATATCGAGCAGACATTCGAGGAACCCGGGCTGTTCCTCAATCTAAATGATATCCGGACAGAAATTAGTATTTTGGTTCTTTGTGGGATTGGAGGCTGGCGCAAGGGAAGCTGCTGCACAAAGAAGCGTTGGAGAATGGTGACCAAGGTAGGCGGGAAAGATGCCAGCCAGCCATCATATCAAAGAGCTGAGTAGATGCCTGGCTGAGTCCCTGACGATCCCCAAGCACAAAGGATTTCCCTCGACCAAAGACCAAATACACAAACATGCAGGACGCACCTGTTTCAACTGAAGCTCAGCACGCCTTCGACTGTCGGCATCAGGGTCCAAGCTAGTGGCGAGCAAGGACCTCACAGCGGCAGGATCCATGGTGGAGGGTGGATATGAAGGAAAGTCGACGTCGAGGCCGAAGAGGATGGGAGTGTGAGGTTGGAAGAAAGGCGGACAAAAGAGGCGGGATCAGGATCTGTCAGGTCTGGATAAGGATGGCGAGCGACGGATGGCGGGGCATCTAGAGACAACCCAAAAAGCACCCAAAGAAAAGCACAAGCAAATCCAGCCCAGCTAACCTAGTCCACAGTCCAAAGGGCTTGGAGCCACAGTGTGAAGCAGAGGCAGGCTCAAGTCGAAGTCGAGCTAGGTTCTAAATTAACTCGACGGCTTGGAGCGCGACAGTAGCTTTTGATGAACAAGAATTTTCTTGATGCTTTTCCTTGGAAGAGCTGAAATATTAGGTCCCGATGGACAATGCCAGAGGCCCAAAAAGTTGTAACTTAGTCGGCAGAAAGTAGCACCAGGGCCGTGGGCGTGTGTGCGAGTGTCTGTCCAGTCCAGGGGCTCGAAAAGATGGGATATGGGGGTTCTGATTGGGGCCGGGTAGGGCTCCAGGCCAAGTGCGCGGTGCGGGTTTGTGTGTGGGACGCAATTCGGTCGCTCGGCGGCGGAAGCTTTCAAAAGCTGGAGACGGCGTCGGGACGGAGTCGAATGAAGTCAATGAATCTGGGAGTGGAGGAGGGGAAAAAAACACACGCACACTTTTTGAATGCGTGTGGGTCTGCCTCGTTTTTATTTTTTATTTTTTATTTTTTTTATTTTTTTCTTCGGTGGAAATGACTAGCGCCGCAAGTGTTTTCTTTATGGCTTATTCAAGATAGAATATAGAGCTGAAGCATGAAAAGATGAAGACTTATTGGAGACGATGATGAAAGTGGTGGTTTAGATCCGTAGAAGCCTGATCATCTAGTGGAGTGTTTCTATTCACTGCTGAGCAAGAGCTAGGCAGGCAAGGGAGGCAGCGAGGGCAGGTCAGAAAGCTTAGGACCTTAAGCATCAGTGACAAAAAGACTTAGGAAAGCCTATGCTAATGTTAGAAGATTTTAGTGCTGGTTTATTTTATCACCCTGGCTAGTTGTCTAAAATCTTCGTACTCTCTAAGGGGCAGGCACTTCAGATTCGCTGCTGACGACGTCAAAAAGGGACGGGAAGTCACGATGACAGGTAGCTGAATGCAATGGGACAGTCCTAGCAGGAGCAACAGTGGCAGCTCAATACAAGGGTTTCTCATGTTCAACACACACTGCAACCAGCAACAAGCCTCCGAGTCAAAGCAATCCAATTTTCAAAGCTAACCAATGACTGTGATACCTGGAGATGCAGCAAATCTCGGCGATTGGATCAAGTACCGTAAGCAAAGCAAAGCACGAGTCTGCCACGAGAAATGCACGAGGTCCCCCATGGCAATATGGTCGATCACTTTTAGGGCGAGGTCTCATTTATGAAAGGACAAGCGCTTTTCCCGGAGCATAATATCTTAAAATTACTAGTATTTGGTGGGATGTCATTGGTATTACTGATACATTTGAAAGATTCAGTTATCGTCGTATTACTACTCTACTCCGTAATAACATGACAAATCCTCCACGATAGATGCAAGGTCGCAAACGACAGGGAGAGAGCCCCGAAACAACAGAACAAAACAACCAAAATAGCCAAAACAAATTTAAGAAAAAAAAAAAAAAACCAGTCAAATCGCAGGGTCCAACACCACAATCACTAGTGCCCCGCCATTTCTCTCTCACCGCTTTTGGCTTAGATGGATGCAGAAACTCCAAATTTGCCAGTTCTTCAGCGGGTCTTTTGAGACGTCACGATCATCATTTCTTTAATTGAAGGGCAGAAACTTTTTATACGAAGCACAACATGATAAGGCGATCCAAACCTGTAGGAATTGACATGTATTTCAAGAGTCCGATGTGGCAGCTCTTCACGGTTGCATGAATTAATGGCGGCTCAATAGTTCCAGGAAGAGGCTATTGTGAGACATTGGATTGGCTGCATGGGCATTAACCTCATTCATGCAATTGGAAAGTGTCACCTGAGCACAAGCCTAAAGATTCTGCGAGCATGGCGTCCTTCAATTTGCTGTATCGTTGATCCTCCATGAGCTTTTGCGCCCTTATCTCTTCTCTAAATCCCATGGCGCACAAGCAATTCCATAGACAGAGCTTGACACCAACTTCGAGTCACACTGTGGCATCTCGACGTTCCTTCTTCCCCTCGTAAACCAAATGACGTTGGAGTAGTGACCACCATGACCCTAGAGTCCCTTTCCACGATACTTCAGAAACCTGTACCCTGCAACATCTGAATGGTTCGCCGGGTTGAGGTCCTCCGAGAACTCCTCGAAGCGGGCGAAGTGTGCGCTGAGGTTTGGGTGCCCAGGTGCAACCCCAGTACAAACATACTCGATCTCGAGTTGCGTGGCATCCCAGTGCTGAGCAACATAAGTTCGCCTCAACAGTGCTTCATAGCTCGACATAGCTACTAGAAAAGTCGTCAAGGCAGTATCTAAGTCAGGAACTGGGAATATTGTTACCAATATGCTGAATTGACCCAATGGCTCCGATGGCGAGGGAATCTGGATAGTGATGGCACCAACTCCCACGGTGGCATCACTGCCGTAGTACATTGTCCTGACTGACCTTCCCCAAGGGTCAGCCAAGACCCAGCTGGTGCCCAGAACCCGAATGGCATAGGCGTGCCACAAACATCGACCTTTATTCGTGCGCACCTCTTCAGTGCTAGTCCTACTGTGCATACTCGCCTAGTTGTAAAAAACTTGCCCCAAGATCACCGATGAGGTTCTGGCTGATGCCCAGCCAGATCTCCGTCACCACTTCTCCAGCCTCAAATGTGGCTAAGAGGTTGGCGGGATCAGGGCTGCCTATGTTTCGCCGTCACCCTCTTCCCCTGGCCCATGGATGTGTACCCGGGCCATGTATTGTTCCAGTACGTTGTCGTCCCAGCCATCTGGTGATGGGTTTACCATCGTGGAAGCCATATGCGCAGGCATCTACACAGGCTTGACAGATTTGAGGTTCTCTGGGTTGGGTTAGTACCGTGGTCCCCTTGCCATTCGATTATATATGTTAGAGTGAAAGGCAGGGATACCTATTGTACTATAGGTAAGATATATATAGAAAACGCATGAGAGAAAGGGCAGAAGTCCAAAGAGACAAAAGTCTACTAACAAAAGATGAGACGAGAAGAGGGTTTGGCCCGTGTTGCCAGAGAGTCTAAAGTAATAAGGGCTGATTGGAACGAAGAATCTCCGATTACAATTTTCTGGATCTAGTCCAGGATCATGCTGCATCCAGCTTCCTCCCGCTCTATCTAGTAGTCTTCAATCACTACAATACCAATCTCTGCCGATGCTCACAGTCGTGTGGCTGAATTGGTTGTCCACTTTCTGTCTATAGAATCCCCTCCTGATCTCATCCTGCGACATTTCGAGAGCAACGAGTCCCCAAGCACCGGTTCTAGTAGTAAGTTACAACCGGATAAAGCATAGTCACGCTGCATTCGTTGTCCAGGATATGACTGGAGACTCGGGGCCATAGTAGTAGACAGAAGTATTAGACATTTGTCAATCTCCCTTGAGAGGTGGTAGTAGTCCCCTCGAGATACGAGTGTCTTTCATGACACTTGCTAATACAAAAGGGGCTCGACATCTAGTCGTTGAATAAGAGCCATCACTCGGCATCGCGTGGCTATAAGCTGCCCTGTCCATCGTAGAAAACCTGACACTGGAGGGGCGACCACCAGCAGTGTAATTCATCGCTGAAGAGAACTTCTAGACAGTTGATCCGGCAACTACAGGGTCTATACCATCACGTACAATTGGTTCGACAGGGAAGAAAGATATATCCGCAAGACGAGGGTGTTCATCGGTTACTCCTGTTGGTTCGTACTCAAGGCGTAGCCAGAATTGCTCGTGCTCTTCAACGTTAATTAGGGGTTCGAGGCAGTTCAGCCGGACTTCACCAAGAGCTTCCTGGTGACCCTTCTTCTACGTGAGGAGAAGGCCAGAGATTCCGGGCTTGTCAGGAGTTTATCAGACTGTTATTTCGGCAAGGTGCTTCATGTTGGCGGAAAAATAAAAGAAGGGCTCGACACAATACCGAAAGTCCGGCATTGGCGGAACGGTGGTGGAAGGATCGAAGGCTTGAATGTCCTCAGTAGGTGGCCTTGGATCTCCAAAAGCTAAGCCGCCAACTCCCATAGACGACATGCCGTCATAAAAGAATCGGTAGTTTTCTGTGTCTGGTGTGCATGCGAGTTCCCAGTCAAGGTCTTGGATTGCACCCACGATCCCGACGAAGACCTCACGGCCTCTGTTGGTGCGAAGCTATAGTCTTTGTCAGTCACTTAGTGTGAAATGATATGAGATACGTACGCCCATTACATCGCCATTCCCACCAATGCTTCCCACCAAATCTCTGTCATCATCTCCTTCTCGTCGAGGAGGGTATCAAATCCATGCTGCGTCGTTGTCTCTCCCGCAGTAGAGGTTGATGGAGGCGTCGTTGATATCGTGCGCGTGAATGGCAATGATAGTGTGTTCCCATAATACCTGAATACCGAGGTTTGATTGCGACAGAACGGCAGGTGTCATCCTTGCAAGATAGGATCGTGGCTCTCCCACCCAGCGGATCGTCATGTGGTGAGTCTGGAACGGCCACGCAACCTGATGGTAACGATGTTCCCGTGACGCTCCACAGAACGCACAAGAGTTCGCAGGGGGCAGGCCTCGAAGTTTGACTCCCTGGTAACATATTAGTTAATGGGACTCATATCGTGACGTATGTTGCTCACGTCGTTAGTTGCCATGATCGAGCAACTTCCACATGGGATGTGAACGGCTCTCCACCAGACTCCAGAAACTTCTTCAACTTTCAGGGCATGGTCTACACTGGTAACTACCATCTTCGAGACTCTGAGGTGGTTCTCAGCAAAGTAGACCACCTGCGCTGGGTGTCCCAGACCAAGAGCATAAAGCTCAGACGAGCTGTCTGGCTGCTCTTGGCCGTTTGACACAGACGCAACGTACCTCCATCCTTGGAACCAAGTGAAGGTGACCTTGACTTGACCCTTCAGGACGAAAGTATGAACAAAGGTCATGCGAAGCAGGGATTCGGTCTTTCTCACTATATAATCTGAGACCAAATGCTGCCCGATGCTTCGTAGGACTTCTGACGTCCCACTAACTTTTTCTTTCACCTTTGTTCCTTGGCAAGCAAAATCCACGGACAGAGCGTCGGATACTTCTCCCTGAGCCCATCTGACTAGGTGCTTCATCTCTTTCATCTCTTGGGGCAGCGCAAAACTATACTCTAAGACTCTTTCAACAGCATTCCGAGGGCGAAGCAAAACAAACTGCCCGCACTCTTGATGGATTCCTGTAGGTGTCAATATTAGCAATTCAGTTCATATTTTGAGGAGATTTACAACACAAAAGGCTGATCATCTGCCACTGTGAGGCCACAGAGGCTGCAAAGCGTAGTCCACGGGCTATTCGTTGACGCCTTGTCTCTTGTGGCTTGGATGTTTGCTGATCGAGATTCCTTTGTTGTAGCGTAGACATTGTGAGAAGCAGAAAGCCTGTAAATTCAAGATAACGTTTAAATCTGATAGAGCGATTCACTATATCTATGAAGTGATTATTGAGCTGAAAACATTGTGCTCTTGACGCTGGCAGTTTCGTGGACAGTGCCAGGGTGGATCCTGAAGCCACATAAGTAGGTGTCAATGGCAGAACAATCACAATGTGCAGTGAATTATGCACTGTTCCGATGTTCTACACTGTAGATTTCGCTGGATTGTATTGCAATATGTTCAGAAGCACTGCCGTTATTGTGATATGGATGTTGCCTGATGTGACGCTGTGGTCACATGGTGAATCTTTTGTCCCGACCTGCTGATAGCATCTTTGGGAGTGTAAGTCCCAAGGCTTCCCTCACGAAGACTCGCTCAAAGTTGAAAATGGAGACTTACATGGTGGTGACGGCTGTATCATATTTTATGTACAGCCGAGGACTACCAGTAATCTTGCGGAACAGGTGCTTGTTTACTTGTAATAAATCCGACCATCTACGGTAGGCAACGACAAGTCTACTCCTCGCTTTCATCTAAGCACTCTGGTAGGAGAATTTCCAAGTATTCCTATCTGAAGTTTTATGCAAGGTCCACTAACACTAAAAAGTTGTTTAGCCCTAGGGTGGTATAAGGAGGTATTTATTAACCCAACACAAACTTGCTTTATCTAACAGCTATTCGTATACTGTAATATATATCAAGCAATGTACTCCAGGCTGTGTTCCTTACCTGGTCATCCAGCATGCTCCAGAGGTTCGGTTTGAGACTTACAATCAATAAAAGGCAGATGGGAACTGGGTCTTCTATTTTTGTATATGTAGTATTTTCGATGCATGTATTAGAAGGATGGGTTGAGCAAGGAGAGGAGTTGGCCGGATTTATAGTCAGGGTTAGATGAAGAAGACGCCATGGTCTGTGGTCGATACTCATTCTGAAGAACGGATTCAGTCCAATAGGCAATCTAGAGAGGCTTCTAAATCTTTCTTCAAGCGAGATAAACACTGGATTTGCTATGCCATGATTGACCTGTTTGTTAACCATAGTTGAGCAAACCTACATGGACGCCACTTACAACAAGTCTGGCATCGAACTGGTTTTAAAACAGAGAATAGACGTGGTTGTCTCCTGTTTTGCTATGATTCCATGTGAACATTTGCTTTGAATGCCTACTACTTTGTGTCTAGACCAAGCAGATGTGGCAGGATCTAAGGTGTCCAACTGGGTAAAGGCAGCCAGACAAGCCCTGCTCTGCGTATTAATCGTGCTCTATTTATCAGCAAGCCATGCTTCAAACTGAGTAGCCTGCCAATATTTGTGCCTTATATGCCAAACACAGTCAGAAATCTGCATATTTGTTGTCGCATGATCCCATCCATGTCCAGTTTATCCGGATATTTGCATTGTGTTACGTCCTCACCGTAATCCAGGATAACCACAGCGTCAATGTAACTCTTAAGGATCCGACATACCCGAGGACCAGTCCAAAGGCAACAAAAGGGCCTAGTTAGAGGGAAGTCCCGAGAATCTGTCGGCTGGTATTGATTGGACGTCTTAATTGAGTTTGGCAAGGTCAAAGCGCATAAAGCTACAATATTCAGCCAAAGGGAGGCCTTGTTTAGCTGCTTATGCTAAAGTCGGTGACCATGATAATGAGGCTGGCTGAAGCCGTTAGCGACAGTAGTGTCTGTAAGCTGTTATCTCAGTGGCTAACAGCTTGACAAGCATGAGCTGAATGTCCAAAAGGGAGTAAGACATGAGACCTTGTATAAATGAATTTTATCCCCCTCCTCTATCACATGCTTGTACTATCATCTTCAATTAACACTGTTCTGATCATCGTATACTTAACTGGGGATTCAATATGGCTTCACCTTCAGAACCACTCGCAAGAGGCACTTACGCCCCTTCAGGCCCAAACGACATACGGGGTCCCTGTCCAATGATCAACTCCCTTGCAAATCACGGTTATCTTCCCCGCGACGGCCGAAATGTTCGTGTTGAAGAGGTCCTCGCAGGCATGGATGCAATTGGACTCTCCAAGCCTCTGGGTGCCGCATTTGCCAATCCCATCTTTCAAGAGCGCGCGCCTTCGAAATTCCACGATGATCCTATCGTCAAAAAGACATTTTTACAGGATATTGTCCAAACGATCAAAGATCCTTGGTCGGTTTTGGGTAGATTCGGTATGCGCAAGCCCGGTCAGCTGGACTCTGAGGGGAACAGGGTTTTGAATTTGGATCAACTTGCGTTACCCAACAATGTTGAGCATGATATTTCTTTGACTCGTCTGGACCACCAACAAGGCGATAACATTAATCTTCAGAAAGATCTTGTTGAGGATCTTCTGGCCAGTTCAAAGGATGGTCAAACTCTTACTGCCAATGATCTCGCAGAGTTTCGCAAGAAGCGCATCGCCAGACAGAGAGAGGATAACCCGGGTCTTCAGTATGGGTCGTTTGAACATGATCTTGCATGTGCAGAGATAGCGCTGATCCTCAATGTTATTGGAACTGGGGATAGCGTGCCATGTAGTTATGCCAGGGCATTTCTGCAGGAAGAAAGGTTGCCGATCAAAGAGGGTTGGAAGAGAGAAGAATCGAGGTTGGGTATAATTGGGTTGATCACTAAGAGGAATGGTATCAAGAAGATTATTGGTGATACGGATTACAAATCCTGATATCGATATGTTGTTCTAATTATATTTGATATCGAGCTGCTGATGGTAATGATGGGTTGGCTGTCTTCCGTCCTGTTCAGATAACAGGTTGGATACCTTGTGCAACGACCAAATAATGAAATGCATTGAGATTGAAGAATTCTTATTGACTGCATCTTACCGTCCTTCACTTCGGACTCAGTACAATTATTTTGCACGTAGGTATGCTCTGCTATCGGGCTCCTCTCTACGTACGTGATATTGTTTGCCTGCGTCCCTTATCCTCGTCTTGTCAGATCATCGTCCTAAGTCACCGTACATGTTGTTCAAGGTTCAAATATTCCACTGTAAGATATTTCAGGTCCTTGGCCAAGTCTTTCTGTAGTGGCAAGTTCTCGTGTTCGTACGAATACAGACGGAGCGACCAGTCAGTCAGTCACGCGGGGATCGTGACGGGAAGCCGCAGTTTCATCAATGCTGGCTCCTTCCTTGCGAGATGCAGTCAGCCTTGACATTGGAAGGTTGTTGCATAAATTCGCGTCTTCTGTAAGACATTAGATCTGCAGTCAACCTCTGACCCATCAATGTTCTCTCTACGTTGTCACCATCCATCTTCCATTCTTACTTCAATAGGAACGTTGCTACCTGTCCAAGGACAAGTCCCTACAGCCTACTCAGCTTATTTATCGCCTCATTCATTTACCTCACTCCTCTATCCTGCAAACGAAACATCAACATATACCGCCTAAGCACGATACTGGTCAAAAACTGAACACAAGCTCTTTATTCCCTCACGGGATACGGCATGTAGTAGACTCCATCTCGTCAAATCCCGGCATGCCAACAGACACTCCAATCTTGTATTTGAGCTTGCGCAGCCACCCGACTCGCCTCTCGCCGCCTAGCCCCTGCCGACGTGGAAGCCATCCATCATGCCAAACGACTCTAACGCGAACTCTCTATGTACAGGGCGGTCGAGTTTCCATACAAGGCTAGCCATGTTCAACGCTCTGTCGTGCGGTTGTACTTGTCCTCCCGCGCCAGCTTGATCCTGTACCAACTGCAGAATCTATCTTCTCTTCGGCCAACGTATGCTGGTTCGATATGCAAGTATCTAATATGGGCTTCACCTGCAGCATATGCGTAACTCGACTCGACCGGGGGTGTCATGCATGGCCAAGTGCTTTGTGTTATAGTGCTTGGTTTCTACCATGCCTCAGAGCAAGCAATAGGCTAAGACTTCGCGGCACAACTGTCCCGCCCGATGCTGCGGGCTTTCCTCTCGGACAAATTCACTTATCGCTGACCTCAACATCAGTTTTCGGTGTATATGCTCAGGCATAAACCGAATGACAATATACTACAGTCCCCCGGCGTCAACACCACAAACGGCCGACCCCGGATCATTCCTGTTACTTTGGCCTAGCCTACGGACACCCGCAGACTTCGAAACTAAACCGCCCGATTCTCACAACACCTTTGATGATACGATATGCATGGGTTCATACATTCTGCTATGCGATGCTAGCAAGGGCCTGGTCAATTCTCTTCGGTGCTTCCACAACCAATCCTGATGCCGCTGTCGGAGAACTCGTAGATATATATTGAGCCGATATCCCACTGACTTGACTTACCAAGACAGAGACTCACAAACAATTCTTTATCTGAATACTCGTTCAAGCATTTTAGACTCATCCTAACGCCATCACCTGTATCACAATGATCTTCCCAATCAGTTCCGACTCTACCCAGGCCTCGAGCTCTGACCCTGTCGCCACCACGTCAACCCAGACCCCTGAACCTGCTCGCTATCAAGTCTTTCATATCCAACACGCCCCTGGCGCTCACAAGATCTTCATCCCAACAAGTCCTCCTCGGCCGGCAGGCTATCTCTACCATGTTCTGGAGTCTTCCCCTCGCGAACATCAACAGCCTACGATGGCTCTGGTCTCCGATATCCTTGAGTCTCCAAACCAAACCGGCAACATTCACCATCGCAACTTGGTGGGCACGATTGCATCCCAAGAACTCGACAATGTATGCGCCATGATCAAGAGTCATCCAAGGCCATTTGATCCCCACGAGCCTGCTTCCGCTCCTGGTAGACCAGGTCGTTGCGAGCTCTGGATTCTTTCCGTCCTCGACATGCTGCTTGGAGATGGCTTTCTCGAGCCCCCTCCGCCAGAGCCAGCCACTCGCAGCCATCCCCTCCCTAGACACCATCACACGTCTCATAACACTCATCGACGACACTACAGCCACCATCCCTATCGACGAAGCAGCCGTCCGGCTGTGGACCGTGGGCCGTGACTATGTATGGGATACGCCAACACAATTGCAGGCATTGGGGCATAGAGGCAGCAAAGAGATGTGACAAAGGACTCGACGGGATATTACAGTTTGACATGCTACTTCGCTCAAAGCAATTCTCATTTGAAGGATGGGAGGCAGAAACATATTGATGGTAAGGTGGCCAACTCTTGTATTTCATTCAACATACTTTTGCAACAGTAATAATTTATGAGGTTCATCTCTTTCAAGTATTCCGCTCCAAGTAGATAAGTAAAAAGTCCTCGTGAACTCCCTATATCTCACAAACCATAATCGAGAAATAACAAGCATAGTACAAAAGACAGATGCAAATAACAGAATGGCCATAAGAGATGTATCCACGGATCCAGGATTGGAAAGAACAGAAAATAAAAACAAGTCAAAGCCAACCCGTCTAAGCCCCCCCATACATCCTCCTGCTGCGCCATCCATGTTGCCAATCAGGCTTTCCCACAGTACCAAGCACGCAATTATCTGCCATTGGCGAAAGAAAAGAGGTCCGTCTCTCCAGGATTGATGAAAGTCCAGTGATGTTGTGTCATACGTATGTACGGTACCCGATGTCACATCGTGGTTGAGTGCAAAGATCGAAGTCTCGTCAGGATAGTTGATCCAATGTTCAGGGGAGTGGTTCCAGAAGGAAAACATCCCTGCGCTAGGTTGCTTCAATTTGTCGACCTTCATAGTTGTCAGGTGGCCAGCAGGCTGTAGCAAATATCCAGGCTTGAACGAGTTGACTCGTTCCAAAGGCGACTCAAGTAAGTTGGCTCAGGATGCAAACAGGAGTGGAATCTGGGGTATCCACGGCAACTAGCGACTCATATCGCAGACAATAATGAAGCAAGTTGCGATCCGGTGATGTGAATTGAGAATGATTCCAGATTGGTCGTCATCGAATCACCTCGTTTGCATATTACCTTGACTCCTTTTTTGCAATTGCATGCTTTGATTCTTGATTTGTTTGTCCCAAGCAACTCATTGCGGATGCAGATGAGTGCCATTTTCGTCAGTGACGAACGTAACCAAACCTCGGCTGAGGCGAGTTGTCCAGGTCATGGGGTCCAAAGCAAAGTATTGCTTGAGTAGGGAAGAAATCCAGGTAAAAGCAAATATCCTGATGGGATGGGTCCATTCCCTGGTCCAGTAGAACGTAATTGCCTGTTGGTTGACCAGAGAAATCCAAGTGTGTCCAAGATGTCCAGTGGGAGGTATCTGAGTCCAGGGTATTCATGTGTGTACCTAGCTGTTGAGTCAAGTCTGTCGAGTCAGTGTCTTTGCGATTTATATCAAGACAAATATCCATGGAAAGTCCATCAGTGGCAAGAAGAAACGTGAAAATGAGGCAGGGGGGGGAAGCAATAGATCCTTTCAAAGGGTTGGCTAATATATACAAGCTCGTTCGAACTCACCTTGCTGTCCGGATGCCGGCCTCTCCCAATTATTAATTCGACAAACACCGCGACTTGACGATGATTCTCATCGAAGAATCCAGGGTCAAAGACATTGGAATCAAAAGCAAGAACCAGCCAGATCCAGGATGGACGGAAAACAGAATACTCCCCGGGGGCGGCTCCGGACAGCAAGGCCACGATATCGAGTTACCACCCCAAATCCACCTGGTAAGGGATGGCTCCCTTACTTTTTCCAACCCAGCGCCGTGTCCCATTGTAAAACGTATGCAGCATGGTCTCATCCGTAAGGCAAATAATGGTGTGTAGTCGATGAGGTCGTCAAATCCAGAAAGGCCCATCCACAATGCAATGTCGTCATAAAAAGAGTAAAGAAACAAGACGCCGAGATATGCGTCCCCTATGGTCCAATTCGTGTATCCAGGGCATCATCGGTAGCAACAACAGTTGGCACGGTACTTCCAGGGGTATTATCGACTCCAAGGGAGATCCAGGTTTGTAGAAGGCGAAATCAACATCCGGCGGGATGGAATTCGATACCTTTCCAGTAGAAAAATCCTGTTGAGATGCAAACTTGCAACTCGGTGGTGGCACCAGCCATGAGAAAGAACTCTGAAACCTCTGAAGGGGTCAAATCCGGAAGAAATAGAAAAGGACGAAGTAGTCGATCCAAGGAAAAAAATAAGCCGTACTCCATGAAACCCGGTCATTATGTAGAAATCATCACACTCGCGAGGAGGTCGGAGTGCCTCGTCAAGTTCAGGCAGGAAAGGGGAAGGGCACAAAGATCCGGCCTTGGTCCTCCGGGAACACATCTTTTACCGGCGGCTTGATCGGTGGTGTCTGTCTGTGCTGTGTCTATCGCTCTCTCGTTCACTACGTCGGCTGCTGGAGGTACCACTGGGATTTGTTTGAGTATTTGTTGGTGTCGCAGAAGCGCGAGTGCGGGGGGTTTCTTCATACTGTGAGGCCTGGGCATATCCTTGTGTTGTGGCTTGACCTGCTAAACCTTGAGTGTTAGTGATTCGTCCTTCCGGTAACCCGCCGCGCGAGTCTTGCCTCCGCTATACGCACCACGACCGTAAAAGGGATCCTGGGGCTGCATCGTGTAGCCCGCAGGAGGAGCCTGACCTGAATATGGGTAAGCAGTGGCAGTGTAGCCTTGTTGCGTGGGGGCAGTAGTGGCATAGGCCTGCTGAGCAGCAGCTGATGATGAGGCCATCTGGTTAGCATAAGGGTCGTATCCGCCTCTGGGGCGCTGGTTTGTTCCGACGTCCACGTAGGGGCTTTGGGAAGCCGAGTAGGATGAGGGGTTCATGGTTGTCGCGGGAGTGGTGCTGAACCTAGTATCCGCCGGAGGAGGAGATTGCTGGGCTTGGGCATACCCGGCGAACGCACCACTACTTGAGGCACCATAAGACTGGCCGTATGAGCCGGCGGCTCCAGTGTAACCGGGAGCACCCGTTCCTGGGTATCTAGGTCCGTCAAAGCCAGGGTCACGAGCGTATGGGTCGGTCTGGTAAGGGCCCTCGGTAGGACCATGGTGCTGACGCGACTGGTGCGTCTCCGAGTAGCGGTATTGCACTACAGGTGAGTTAGATGAGTGTCTCGGCGGTACACCAACGTTTCTCGAGGCAATAGTACCTCCGGAGGTATTACGCGACGTCTGCGCACGCCTTTCACTGTCCCATCGAGCAGAGTCTGCTTTTAGATCCTCAATCATAGCCTAGTGAACCATCATTAGTACATGATGAGGGGTTTATCATGTTGTTAAGAAACTCACAGTTGTAAGATTTCTGTAAGCGGTGATGTAGTAGCCTTGGACGGCTTGGCCTGTCTGAGGGTTCTGTTGTTGTGAAAAGGTGAGCCATTTGTTTTACTGCGATAGTGGGGTTCATTATGGTTGACGGCGTACCTCGTAGTGACCGGGACGCACGAGGGCATCGTTGCCCAAATAACGGCAGATGTCGGCGGAGATAACTTCGCGGTCGATGCCATCACGAGGGACGAAGTATTCGTTTTGTCGTCCAGTACCAGAAGTGGTAGGGGGAGCGTTTCGGGATGATCTCGACATGTTGTTGATGTGTGGGGAGGATATGACCGACGACGATGTAGGATGAGAAGAGGAAGAAGAGATGGAAGAGAAGGTCGACAGAAGAGCGGGAGAAGGGGAGATAGATCCGGAAATGGGGGAGGAGGGAGACGACGTGGAGAGAGCTGAGAGGGTAGAACAGGCAGAAAGAGAAGAAGCGGGCAGGTGAGGATGAGGAGGAAGAAAAGGCGAATGGCGGTGGTGGGCGGTGGGCGTATCCTGTGGGTCTATACTGTCTATTGGCTGTGGTAATGGTGGTGCTGATGCTAGGCGCTGACGAGGGGCCTTCCCAGCGACTGAGTGACTTGCAGGAGACCGAGAGGCCAGAAGACGTCTGCTGGCACCAGTGCTGATACCGGAGCTTGAGCTCAGGTTGGAATTGGAGCGGCAGTGGGACAAATTTTGCTGACGGCGAGACGTGTTTGGCTGATAGCGTCGTCTGGGCGGTGGTCTTGGTGGAGATGCAGGAGAAGGCACAGGAGGAGGAGGGGCCAGTCCAAAGGCAGATGCTGCTGGTGCTGATGCTGGAGGTGCTGGAAAGGGAAATGAAAAAGAGGGTGGTGGCGATGAGCATGCGAGAGGTTGGTTATGCTGATGCTGATAGCCAAAGCTGGTATGTTGAGGTTGCTGATGACTTGATATTGATGGATCGCCCACAAAACCCTGATACTGTTGGGC
Organism: Fusarium beomiforme; assembly: GCA_002980475.2. Lineage (NCBI taxonomy): Eukaryota > Fungi > Ascomycota > Sordariomycetes > Hypocreales > Nectriaceae > Fusarium > Fusarium beomiforme. The sequence goes on along the minus strand of PVQB02000448.1, from coordinate 57,295 downwards.
GTCTTGATTTTTGTAGTGGAGCTGGTTCTGATTTTGCAGTAAGCCAAGATAGTATAAGCTGGGGTCTCCCGTTTGTTCGAGACAAGATGGAGACTCTGCTAAAATCTCGTCTATTGATGAGGAATTTCCCTCTTCATGCTGGGCTGTCAACTTAATGACTGATTCTTCTCTGGGACTATCCGTGCCGGACGCTTGTCTCCCTCGCTGACCGAGCCCAACACCAGGCTGCGGGATCTGCAACTGGCGCTGGCCTCGTGCGTGGGTGCCCTGATACTGATCCTGATCCTGGCTAGTTTGGTCCTGGTCGTTTCCGTGCTGCCAATAACCCTGCGTCCAGTGGCGACCTATTTTGGTGGACCGTTGGACGTTACCGAAGCCAGATGCGGTTGGCGCGTCTTGAGTTTGCAGAGCTTGCTCTAACGCGTGTTCTCTGCCTTGCCGGCCTGGGTCCTGGTCTTGAGGTTGGGCTTGGACATTAGCGGTGACTGACGACACTTGGGCACCGCGAGAGGCTGGGCTAAAACCTCTGCTTGTCAGTTGAGAACCTCTAGGTTTTAGTTTTTCTCCCGAATTCAGTTCTTGACTTTCTTGTGACTCTGCTGACAAGCGGTTTCTGGCTGGCGAGTCACAGCGCAGCCCACCGTTTCCTAAATGATCAATGGTTGCGGTGGCGGTCACGGCGAACGCCGCTTGTTGTCAATCGACTTTTGACACCACAACGAGGCTCGCGGTATCTGTGAGCAAATGTTCAAAGTCCCGTACCTAGGACTTCACATCTATCCTGTAAACTGAGGTTTTGCACCGTGATGTACCCCTCGTGTGGTGTGACAGATGCGCTGTAAGCCTCTTTTTCTGTATTGTCCCATTAAGGAAGTGCAGATGTCTCGTCGGCCGGGTCGCAACGTGGCTTGTCCCTTGTTTGTTCCAAAGATAGCGAAATTGCGTCAGGTATGGGGTACTTTGATTGAAATATCAATTCTCGAAAATTGAACATGGAAAGACGATTCAATCTGTCGTTTATTAAGATCCAGCCCGTTGCGGTCTGGATCAAAGATCGAAACGGATCACGACCTTGTCTGTGCTGGCAACACAGGATATTTGGAGACAGCTATTGACAACCAAACAAGTTGCAGATATCAGTAGCAGGCGCGGCAGATGACACTTCCAATATCGCTCTGCCTCTCGCGAACAAGGCTATCCCTTGCTTTGACGATGCCCAACGACCACTCGAGCCTTCTTCTCCGTCTGCGGTAGGATAATGATGGCGATACGCCGTCTCTTAGTTACGATCGCCCTCAAGCGGAGCTGATATACCTCGTACGAAACGCGAATAGGCGACATCAAACTTTGTTTTCTTTAAAGATCAGCGCTCCTTGGTGAGACTAGTACTGTAGTGCCGTGAGGTGTATTGTAAACGCGATGAAGAGAAATAATGATGGGGATACTATGACGTCTTGCTTTCCAACTTGGGCTTTTCTTTTCTTTTCTTTTCTTTTCCAGGGCAGTGCCGTGCTCTGTAAGCATGAGGCTACCTTGTGAAAGTGACAGAAGAATAGGAGTGGACGAGAAAACTGAGCGGCCAAAGTACCATCGCCTCAGCTCATCAAATCACTCACGCTGCTGCTTTATATCTCGCCAACAAGTATTCAATACTCCCGGTATGTGTTGATTCACTATCGCTTCTCAACTCTAAGCGACACGTAGGTAAATGGAGCTGGTCGTCACTCTGCTCAGCTCTTCGTCACCTATCGCGAGAAAAGCTGTGCCTCTATCCCCTTGCGGTTGCAGTATTTGGTCTTACCCAACTGTCTCGGTACGTTGGGCATCCTTACTCCTGTGGCTCCTTATTTCTCCATGCCATGTCCCAGTCGTTGTCGCTGACTGTGAATTGCAACCATTGACGCCCACAAATGATAGGCAACGTGTTTCCGCACCTGGATGCCTGTCAGATGTTGCGATATTCCAACAATACGTCAGTTGTATTTGAGGCCTATTCCCGGTTTGAGTGGCTGGCGGTTGGCTTTTCGGCTGCACTTTGGAGGGTGGGTTGGGTAGCAATGCTTGCACCAATTGAAGCCCAACATCGAAGCCCACAACCATGTGTTCGGTGCCCAAGCCTTGCTGTCCAATCATCTGGGGAAAATTAACCCAGACTTGTCAATGTCTTGGCATTCCACGAAGTCGTACATTTTGTCATGGCCTTTTGATGACGGTCTTTGTACCTCCACCAGCAGACTGTGGTTTTATCAACCTGCTTCCGGTTTGTCCGTTCATTCATAATGAGACGCATCTGTGAGAGCACGACAGAATCGACATTCGGTTGATCCCCCTGATGGGCGCTTCGGCTGTTCGCAACCTTATCGACCTGTCAAGCCGCTTCGGTTGTTTTGACAGACTTGTGAGACCAGGGATCTGCATGTTCCCTGGATTGTGCATCTGCCTCTTCCTTCAAAGGGTTTTAGAATGCCAACAAAAAGTGGATTATCGCACAGCCACGGCTGTACGAACAAGTCCAAGTCTCGTATATACTCAAGCAGAATAGTGATAACTGTCAATGTAACCTGTCGCCGTAGACGTCCTCAGGCGGCAAAGTCCAGCTTCAATGTGTCGGTGCCTCTAGCTACCGGCAGCTTGTCATCATGCTGTGCCCTTCGTTAAAGATAACGCAAAATGAGCGTGAGCGTGAGCACGAGCAATTGCAACGCAAAAGCTCAAGCGAGAACGACACTGTGCAATGCTTCAACCGAATTTGAGGCGACTCTGGCCTTGCCCAAGTTTGCCTCCCCTGCTCCTTCTTGAAGCGGTTCCTTGCGTCTTTTGCGCAGAGCTACGTGCAATAGGTTGTCGTTCAGCGAATGTAGGCTTGACACGTTCTGCGTCCTGTAGATCTTTGGCCATATGCCAATCCGTATGGCTTTGCAGCGCTTCCGGATCCGCGAAGCTGGCCTTACAGCGAGAACATACAAGATCGATCAATGAAAGCTGACTGTGATCCACCTGCGCATTGAAAGCGCCATCATGCCACGGCGATGCGTGCGACTGACGCATGGCAAGGTCGGATTCATGGCGGGCCTCATATTCATGCTCTGTAGCGAGACTGATGGTCTTTTGAGCGGGAACTGATGACATGTAGCCAGATTTAGAGTCTTCCCCGTGCATAGGTGACTCGTCCGAGGGGTTTCTTTCGCGGTCACTGGAGGGTCGCTTAGAGAAGAACCGCTGAATACCACCATCTTCGACACGGCGTTTCTTCGCGGAGGGTTCCGGTCCAGTAGAAGGTTGGCGATTATCGGTAATCACTGATCGAAGGGCATCTGCTTCTTCGCCTTTGACGAGAAACGCACCAATGCCCATGTTCCCTTTGACGCCTTCTTCAAAGCCAGCTACACTGAGACTCAGGTTTGCACAAGGCCAGACTCCTCTCCCTTCAGCAATTATCTGCGAAAGGAGATCTTTGGCCAGTTCGAAGAGACTACCTTCATCTAAGATCTTCCCTTGGGGGATAGGGCCTTGCCTTGATCGTACTTGTCCCTCATGGCGATGATGCAAGTTCATAGTCCTCGGCCGTCTCTTGTTTTCAAGAACTCCCTCCTCAACAAGGCGCGCAAATATGTCAGCTGCGAAGATTCTCAGCCATCTTGTTGCTTGCTCTGAAGAGTTGATAGTTGGTCGAAAAGATTTAGCTGACAGCATCGACTTGATTTGTGTCCTTGAGTTGACCTCGCTTGTGTCGATGCCTCGGATGGTATTATATATCCAGAGACCTGTGTCATGGCCAAGCTTGGCTTTCATAGCCGCCAAGGGGACATCTAATAGCTCAGTGACGTTCTCTGTGTTGAACGTTGACACGATCTGCTCTCCAAGTTTGCCGCCTAAGTTCCGGAGTTTCGTGATTTTGAAGCCAGCCATGAACGCAGACACCGCTCGGTTTCGTACGACAGTCTGTTTATTTGGTTTCTTGTAGGCCGAGCCCAGCTTACTGAGAAGCTTATTGCTTGCTACTCCAGCCGAGCAGGTATATCCCAGCTTCTGTCGAACTTCAGCCCTGACTTTGCGAACGATCTCAGATCCGATGAGGATAGCCACGTCGTCCCAATCTGGGTCGATAGTCTCCTGTTCCTCATCCAGATCGACCAAGGCATCGGTCTGCCAGTCGAGGGCGGCAATAGATGGCAGTGGAAGATTCTCGGTAGGATCATCGTAAGGGGGTGGGTTCGATAGTTCTGGAAAGCGCTCCAGAAGAACCGAGTGAACCTGACTCGAAAGATCAAGGAAGACTTCGTCTATACTTGCCTTTTCCACCTTCTGAAGATCAGATGGCAGAGCTTCTTTGATACATGCTAAGATCTTCCGAGACTGAAGCCGGTAGTGATCAAGTGAAACCTTGTCCGATGCGATATTGGCGGCAGCATCCTCACGGTATGCCCACTTGTCGTCACCTTCTCTCCATGTGGCTACGTGCTGTGCAATAAGTTCAGGGCATAATTTCTTTGCTTCTTCGACATTGCAATGGCGCCCAATGCCAAATTCGCGTGCAGGATAGTTGACAGCAATGAGTCCTTGCCTGGTAAAATGTTAAAATTTAGAATGAGGCAGAAAAAGCATGTAACTCTCTGGTGGCAACCTAGAGAAAACGGTTTTCTGGACTCGAGACAAACCGCTCCGTGGCAAAATGAGGCTTTCCTCCCCAAGGGCTTGGCGCCTCTCGTCTATGAATGTAATCGTGACAACTTTGCCTGCCATCATACCATTATGACCGAGAAGAGTGAGGTGACGAGGAATGAATGTTACACAAACTGGGCCGAGAAGCCACGATCTTCGGAGAAATGAAGTGTATGAATTTTCGGGAGTTTCAGCAAAAGGTTGCTCTCTGAGGCTCTCGTGAACTACTGAATCGCGATTCCAAGCTCTGCAAGATTTCAAAGATTGGGAAAAGAAGCATACTCTACTCCATGAGTATCGGACGGCCATATCAGCAAGCTCAACGGTCTTCAACGACGATCCATCTCGCAAGGTTGAGAGTAACACGATGCAAGCCTCAGCGAAAACTAATTACTAGTATCCACTCACTGCTGCATCTGCAAAAGAAAATCGAGCAACAGACGCGATTCTCAGGCCAGCGGAGGGTTTGGGAAATCGGAGGAAAGAGAAAAGAGATTGTGTTCCATGATAAGTGTGAGAGTGCAGGGAAATGCGAACGGTGGAGGGTTCGGAGACTAGGAAATACGTTTGTGCTCACCATTGTTGAACAGCTAAAGGTTTGTCCTCTGGGATACCAAGTCTAACCGTCTCGCACTGCGCATAGAAGGCGTCGAGGTCAATGTGAGCGATGACACGCAGCGGGTTCGAGGTATTGGACGAAGGGAGTTGTAAGAATTGACGATACGTGAATTGTGAACGCCTACGGCCTCCCTCAAGGAATGGCGACGAAGCCCCAAGGGGCCTGTGAAGCGGTGAAGAGGTCATTAAATGTGAGGCTTCGATATTTCAAGATTTGCTTCGATGGTGGGAGACGCATTCGTGTCGTACAAGCCGCAAGGAGTTGGTAATGCAGGCGGTCGATGTCTCTCTTGACGGAGCTTTCCTCGTGTTCGCGAACGCCACAAACAAGAGCTCACTGACACTCTCCTCACAGGCTCTCGACGAGCTGGACTGAGGTCCTTAGGAGTTTCGAGTAAGCTGAGATATGCTGCGACTAGAAGTTGTGAGCTCAGGACTAAGATAGATGTCGTGAATTGAAGGAGGAACGCGACGTGATAGGTCCGCGCCAGTTGCATTCACGAGAGCAAGATCCACTTTCCAACGTCGTTCCTTCTCTCTCCTAACTTGCAATCGTTTATGATATTTCTACTGGGATTTTTTTTTTTTTTTTTAACAATAGAGAAACTGGATTCGTGCCGATAAGGCATAACTGTGTTATGCTGTCGGGGTTGCGCATCCAGCATGCCCAGCGATGCACATCATTGATTTCACCAAAATAATAGGTCAGAAATCTCAAAACTCCAATGATAATTATCTCAGTAAATTAAGCACTTACCACAATATCATATTATCAAATTCCAGTAACATTTCCACGAGATATTTACGGACTGGATGTTGCTTTGATTGCTGAGTAAGGTAACGAGAAGCATCCAAATTTGTGAGATGTCACCCTAGACCATGCAGGCCGCGATGACTTCACCTGCATCTCAGCCCACGACGGTAGAGTGCACACCTCTTCCTTTCAAGTGCCACTTCTGTTATGCAGCCGCCTTGAAATATTATCGAGATGGTCATCCGTATCTCCGCTGTCCCCATTTCAATGGCCTCCTTGCCGCCCCAGCCCAAGAGTTTTGACTCTGCTACCCCTTGATCGGGTACATACGACCAAAGCTCGTAGA
>PVQB02000448.1:0-50908 GCA_002980475.2 Fusarium beomiforme | reverse complement strand
ATCCCTGGTGTTGTATGTTTTTGCTGTTTTCGAAGAATCTTTTTTTGCTCAGGAAGGCCCTGTACTGTCGTATATATATACAGGAGTGGCTGGAAAGGGCCAGCCTTGTGGGTAGTCGTTGTCGAGTGAGCCCGCTGCTCATTCCTGATAATGCTAGAGTCAGTGAGTTTTGTTATGCTCCACTTGTTATGCTCCACCACTTCTGGTAACAATCCACTATCAAGATAAGGGACAGTAGACTTCATTGACTAGGTAGGTAGTGGTACATTTTCTATCAAGTAAACCAAGTAAAACATAAGAGAAAAGTACGCCAAGTGTTCACGCTGGACGTGATTAAGTTGGTCTATACCAACTAGTTCTAATCTTTAAACATTACGTATCCTAATTCCATCCCTTTCCACCTCTTCCTCATCTTGATCTTGTCCTCCTGTAATAAATGATATAACTCTTTGGGTATCTAATTCGAAATCATCGCCGCCGCACTCTTCTCGGGATCCATTCCCTCAAGTCCGTAACGTTTCTTCAGTGTCTCCACAAGAGGGCCAAATTCGTAGTCGCTAACCATGCTATCATGGCGGCTGCAGGGCGAGTGGCGGATGGGCAGTAGCCATTCGATGATAGAGTTCCCCATGACCGATTTGAAGTTTTTTAGGTAGCTGACGTGCCATGGGTTCTCACCCGGTTCTGTCTGGAGGATGGCGAATGTGCGTCTAGCTTGTTGGTCTCTAACCGCCATTCTGTGTGCTTGTGTGGACGCAGCGCCGTTTGCTTGTGACATCTCAGTAGTGTGAGCTGCATCTGGGGCCCGGGGTTCCTCTACGTGTCTTTGGAGTGGATAGGTGATGGTGTTGAATCGTTCATTTGAAGGAGTATCTGTCGGAACCCGAACTGCCAACCGAAAAGTTTGACTCTTCCTGTACAAGTCGATATTGGTGATGTTTGTGATAGCAAATCTTAAAGCTGTGCATGTCATGGTTATGGAGAACAAGCCAAAAAGACCTCCAAGTGCCAGACCAACAATAAGCCGTGCGTCAATGCCCTGACCAGTGCGTAGACGGAGGCTTGTCATATAACCAGTGGCGGCAACGGCGACTACGCAGAAACAGGCGCAGTAGAAGCAAAATTGTATAAAAAAGTTAAAAGCTACTGACGTGTTAGCTGTGCTGCGCAAAGCTTTCTTTTTCAAAGGGTTGTACTTACAAGTTTCTGAGATGATACCGCCCATCCAGGGGCAAACATGGTCCATTTTGTACACGCAATGACCGTACTCGGAAGAGTGATGCGCCCGGTCGGGCTTCCAGTTCGCGCACTCGGAGCACCATTTAGGTTGCCCATCCATTTCGCATATGAAGATGTCTTTGCTATAGAAGGCTTCAAGGCCTGGGCTGTCGGGTTCTGTGTCTCGAGGAGCCCACGCTGGCGGTTCGACATCGGCTCCGTTACTCGCTCGTTGCTTGCGTTCTTTCTCCATGGCTTCCTTTTGGGGAGTCCAGGGCACAAAGCCAGGGTTGACCTTGATCGTCACATAGCATCGAATGTAGGTTGTGACCATGAGAAGGAGGAAGATAGAGTACAGGACAATCAGAACGATGCCAACTGCAGTCTTGCCCGTTTTCTGCAGGAAATACTGGACTAATACTTATCAGCTACATGTATGAAAAGTAGCACAGCAAGAAATTACTTACCTCCGCAATAGACAACGACGTCGTATGTGGCGTAAGCAACGATGGCCAGAATCATAAAAGGGAGCACGCGCGCAATCCATCGCGTGGAACTGCGGCTGCTGGTCGCGGTATCTGGCATCTCATTGCTCCATGCGAGGGACCAAGCAGACGAGGTGACGGACTGAACAATCGAGGGCGCCGGGGGTGCGGGTATTATGGAGCGAAAAGAGTGCGAAAGAACTGACGGTGGACGAGTAGTGATCTCATCTTTTGTTGTTGTACTGGCAGTATCCGCTGCAATAACAGGAGTACCAGGTCTGGCCAAGCCCGGCTCAACCGGGTGGGGCAGTGCACTGTCCACGGGAGGAACGGTCATTTCGTGGAGGTGCACACCTTAATCGGGTAATATTAGATGGAAGACTCCCAAGAAGTTGATGTTGATCAAAACTCAATATACAAAATCGTCGAGAGATTATAGTATGATGGAAAGAATTGCCAAGTCTTATGGAGCCAAAGTGAGCAGCACACGCAGTATTTATAGCAGATATAAACATACTTTGGATCCTTCGTGCTGAGTGAAGTCTTTATGGGTTACTCTCGTGATACTTTCGTTAACTCGACATATATTCAGTCAAACTTTGTCAGACAGAACAATGCGCAGCAATATACTTTCAAATAGAGAGTCAATTCTATGGGATCCAAAAAGAGTCTCAATCTCGATGTATAACTATTCGAGCGAGAATTTCGGTTGCTGAAGCATCAAAGGGATGGTGACTTTTAAACTATTGCATGATGAAGTGATTGGACCGTTGGCAAATGACCACCAATGCGACAGAGGGAATACAAGTAGTAATAAAGCAAAATCCGAGAAAAGGCTCTAGAGCTACTAACTTATACCAAAATCCAGTTCCTCTCCAACAAGCAAGTTCTTCATTGGCCTGACCTGAGGTGCTGGCGACTTGCATCCAATTCGAGAGGTCAGGTCCATAGACTTAGTCTACCCCCACTGTCTCTGCCGCCGTCTTCAATTCCGATGTCTCGTCCACAGCCGAATTGAGCTTCAACCAACAACACAACCAACAAACCAATAAATCTTCATTTACTTACATCCTAAGAACCAGGCTTCATTCTTTAATTGAATGGATGCCGTTAGCTCCTTCAGAAGCTGCTATTCAGGGATCCCTCCTCTTTGGGCGACTCCGAAGGATATGTGCAAGCCCCAAATCAAACTAATGGTACAGAGTCTGCCTCAAATTCGCCTTACATGCAAAGCTGCTGCACTAACAGCCAACTCCTATCACTGCATTTATAACCTAGTTTGAATACATCTTGTCTTCTTCGGAATGTATCACCAGAGAATCTATTTTTAGAGTATCAAAGGTATGAGCTGTCAGAAGAATACCTGTCTTTCAAAAGAAGGGCTAAGCCATCCAGAACTCATAAGCGACTCGTCAGCGCCAGATACGACAAGTGACGACACCGAAACTAGATATAGTGAGGATTTTCGTAGCAAGGTTTTGAGGGGAAATGAAGACTTCCATCTGTTGCTGACTTGAGGCCCGGAAGGTCTTACTACCTATGTAGGTAGTGAAGGTATTCTTTGCCTGCCCAGGATGGCAAAGCAGAGCAGGGACCCCTTTAATAAAAGCAATCCTACAGATCGCCTCAGCAATCATGCCACAAGGTTATGCCTGTAGAATCACAACATGTGAGCCAAAGAATCTTTCAGCATCGCTGTTACTGGTTCTGATGGTTTTGTTATTGGTCACGATGCACAATGTGAAGCTGAGAAGGCTACGACTGGAGACCTCAAACACAAGGAACCCACTAAGGTATTTGGTAAGGCAAGGTTAGTATGAGGCATCAAAGGGACTCCCAACCGCTTCTTTGCGGTGCCTAAATCTTTTTCCATCATTCATCAGTCACCTTTCTTTGAATCTGAACTTTCATCTTATCTATAGAGTGCTATAATAGCGACCTTACAAGCATCTTTCCACCAGTGCGGAAAACCGAAACGACCACCAAGAACCTTATCAACCTTGGCGAAAACCGCTTTCGCCTACTATTTCTTTCGAGGAAACCACTTTCACACTCAGCATGGCCTTGCCAAGGCTTAAAAAGTGTGCTTTGCCGGTGCTGGGCGTTCATTAGCCCATCCATCGAAGCCTCTTCGCCCGTCTACAATCACCATTTTCCTCGGCAGCTCGTACCATATATACAATGAGACCCTGTTTGATATTGTAGCTTTCTCACTGGGTTTATCGATGAAGCTCCCTTTCAAGCTCGATAACCTCCTAGCTCTGCGCCTGCGCGCCACGTCGTCTTGCCTGCAATATAACAGAGCTTCATACACAGTTCAAAGATTTTGAAGGAACCATGTGGCTCACTACAGCACTAAGTTGGCTATGTTCCAACAGACAACGATAGTAGGACTGTTGTTGGCGTATCGACTTATTATAGTTGCACTTGCACTATCTACCAGGCTCCTGCTCACCTGCACAACACTCGAGTGGGGGCAAGGCAATCTCGAAAGAAACATATGAGATCCGTATATCGTCTCCCCTCTTTCCTAGTTCTGCCCCGAAACTATTTTCATTATTTTGTATCAATCTCTTATCTTTCTTATCATACTTGTCTTAGGTGACGATCTAATACGCAGCAGCTTGGTTGGGCGGCGTGAGCAACCGAAATCATCATTTCCTCTCCTGTGAAGAATTGTGAGTTACTGTCCTCGTGAAAGCTTGCTTCCGAAGATAACTAACGGTGCGACATAGATGAAAGTAATTGTGGTATATTTAAGAAACTTCAGCTATCTCAAGGCCTCCGAGTGGATGATAAACCTTGAGCAACAAAAGTATCATCCACGTTTTCGTGGAAGCTTGTCCGAGTCAAGAGGCCATTTGTGGCTCTTGAAGAGCAACCGAATCAACATACTCTTTCTCCTCGAACTTTCTTTGTCTTGATCTCCACATAGAGATACTTAGCCCAAGATGTTTGCCTTGCTTGAAGATGTTCGAACCATTGGACGACCTACCCCCAAAGTCCCCCAACGTATCATTGTGCTTTCAATTGCTTAGCATAGGTACCCATATATGCTTCTTAATCACTTTCACTTTATTGCATAATAATTAGTGCTAACAGACAAACACAGAAATTACATAAGAGGTTTGCACTTTGAGCCAGGCTCGTCACATGTCCAAAGCAATCCGGTATCGATGCTCACTCAGCTGTTCATCCGATGTCGGCGACGGCAGAGCCTCATTTCCCCCAAACCTCACGTCTTCTGTTTGGGTTTGTCACTATGATATTCCTCCGCCCTGTAGATTTGGGTTTGTCAAAGCTTGCGACTATGTCGTTGTTTCATCGCTGGCCTACCGTACAACTCCTATGCCCATTTCCAAGGAGAGGGCCCCGCTCTTACGAACGAACAACGCCCCGCCCTGTTTTCCAACATACACTCTTCATAGCTCAAAGCAAACATGCGCAATTCCAAGGTCCAAGCCCTGCCCGCTATCGTCAAGGGAATTTTCAAGGGAAATCAATTTCAAGTCTCCATTGTAGTTGTTGCTGTCTATCGAGCTCTTGGGGCTTAGCAGACACTACACATTCCAGTGGGGCTTGAAAGACTAGGTAGTTGACGACGCTCGTCCGCCCTTGCGATATCCGACACTCCATTTACAATGCCCATGGAATCTAACTAAGAACATTCGGAAACTAAGTGAGGTTTGAAAATAACTGACAATTCATTTCCCCTGATACGTGGCTGAGATATGGATCTTGGCTCAAGATGTGGTTTTTAGACCCCTTCTGGAGCTCGCCTCAGACCACACCATGTGATCCTAGATAATACAAGCAACAGCTCTTCTCAGTGACAAGAACAATCTTTTCTCGATTCATCGACCTTCATTACCTCCCACGGGCGATTTCGACTGGGGCGAAGCTGCTCTCCGGCACGATACCTATAATTTCCTTTGGCTGTGCCCCTATGCGCAGCAGGACACAGTTGATGACAATGATTCTCGTCCAGTCATTCGGAACCCGACTAGACATATAGTTAATGAGTCAGGGACATGGTAACTAACTTGGACGATCGGGGGTATGAAGGTTGAAACTTTCTCAAACCCCCCTATTGACCAACCCCTTTGAAGCTTTGCGATATCCAATTGCTATCTCATACCGTCATACTATGACCGACTATGACAATTTCAATCATTTACGAGTGTAATTGATTTCTCTGATGTGAAGAACGCTTGGTCTTTCTGGCCCTCAACCAGGTGATCATGGGGCTATCAAACACGGGGCTTGTTTGTTCATGATCCATCGAGTGGTACCCATGGGCAAATCACAATAACCTCAATGAAGCATTGATTTAGCGTATGGTTGGGATTTTTTATATTACAAGATGTAAGGACTCAGATTATCTACAAAAAGGAGGATCAGAGCCACCATTTTGACGATGCATTCACACATTGTCAACCTCTATATTGAACACAGCTCTTCATCTCCCAAGTCAAAACCTCCGAGCACTCAAACTGTCCTAGGAAATTCAAATCTCAAAATGAACGTGATCAAGATGTGGAAATGTTGGAACTGTCACTTCGAGAACACATGGAACAGTGGTGATTCATGCGTGGTATGCTCGGCCCATTTCGACGAAAGTACCTGCCCGATCTCGTATATCCAGGTCACCGAGAAATAAATCATTTATTTGGGAAAGCTGCAGCTGCCGGGAAATATCGCATCTATGATGCGACTGTTCCTATTCGACAACAAGCTGAACGGTACACTATCCGTGTCGAGAGGCATAGCTTCTGCGGCCTTTGATCCAGCATAAAGGAACTTCAATTTCACGGCTCTCCGTCCCCGGGATGGCTTTAAGACCTCAGAACGGGTGATGGGATGCTTCTCAGTCTGTCCACAGAGTTGAAATGGGAGGCATATCAACCAGACGGAACAAAAGCAAAAGCAGCACATCATGACGGACGGTCTAGACAAATCATGGGAAACAGTACATGGTCTTGGCGCTCTTGTCCAGGGGACATAGTTGGCGTTTGGATAGTGGTGGACGATCACAGGTTTATTGTCTTTATTTCTTCTATTTCCATTCTTTGACATTATCATATACCAACACCCTGATGGCGGTCATCTCGGCCCTCACTTTGGTGTTTAAGTTCGGATATGTCACTGTCCTTTTTTATTTCTCCTCTTTACACCTTCACATTTCTACGAATATCCTGGCGAGTGCGCTTCTTGGGCTTCGCTTTGGTGATGTAGGATATGGGTGCCCCTTTACCTCGTATTTGCTTCTCTTATTCCTTTTCGGCTTTTGTTTTGCTTCTCGCATGATTTTACTTACACCTTCATTCGCTACTTTGGGTTTTCATTGTTTAGAATAGTTTGTCTTTTTACTTGTCTCTATTTAGATGTATGCTGCAATGCCTGGTGGTTTCTTTTGCCTTTTCATTTATTTGCCCTGGTTGGCAAGCCGATAGAAGAAAAGAGTCTTTTTGACATAAATTTTTTTGTAGTCCCCCTCATGCTTAAGTGACTGCGGTAACCTTGGTAAAACCTGAATCGAGGCGAAGTCTCCTGAACGTGTCGTGATACACCCAATCTTAGCGAAGCGCCTGGCTCCAGTGAGGTTGGAGTAATAGTGGTTGGTCGGCGTGGCCTAGTCAACTTCTTACAGCGAGCCATGAAACATCGCATCCCAAGAACCTGAGAAGTGCCATATACCATGTTCCTGATGTCGGCCACAAGTTCAGAAGATGGTATGCAAATCCGAGGTTCCTTGATCTTGGCTGATAAGTCATTACAGGCCTTCAGCCTTGATATATTAGGAGAGGAGACCTGATCCATGGCGCCTCATGTTATCTTCTATGTAGGGTCCTACTTGAGACCACTGTCTTCATAATTACTTGTTATAGTTATTTCTAGATAAGTTTTTTCATCTGAAGCTGAAACTTAGTGATCCTAGTAAAAATATATTCCCTTATTTTATCTCCCGGAGCACATAGCTGTAGGTGTTAGATTCAGTGCATGCCCGTTTCCAGAGCCTGCCGTCCACTAAATCAGCTTACCAGCCTGTCCTTCATTGATAAGCGACGACAGTCTTCCCCCTGACCACCGAAAGTCAAGGAAGTTAGTGTAGTATTGAATGATTTTTTCTCCGGGCTAGAATATCTAGTGCTCATGGGCTGGCAACTCTGATTAGGGGCTTCAGTAGTCATTGTCTATATCAGCAATTAATGTCCGACACGGCCGTCCAGAAATCCTCTCTCCTCCTCTGCGAACTGAGGCCTCGGACACTCCTGACTGTGGCTTCAGCTCTCTGTTACAGGATACTCAAGGTCAAACAAATGCTAGCAAGCGCAATGCGCGTTTGCGACTCATCAGTATTGCGCTACAAGCTCGGCTTGAAGAACAAACGGGCGTTGGCGTAGCGCATTTAGCTCCGATGGCTTGTGCCGCCTCGCGATGCTCGTGAGGAGTCCATGCAGCAAACCACAATTTACAATCAATGATAATTACGGCTGAGTAGATATAAATGCCCGAATAAGTGTGAATCAGAGGTCGAGATGTGCAATCGGATAACCCTTAATCCTTGATCATCAACAAAACCTCGCATCACATTTTGATCATGAGAGATACGCATGGTGCACAGCCAACAAATACTTCCAAACTTCATTACAATACGTGTTGAACAGTAAAGCATAACAGATAGCTAAGCAGGGTTACAGACCTCCAAACATCCGGCCAGCCATCCACCTTTCCCTTATACTGTACAATGCCAAAACCTTGCCTCCTTGTACGCCCTGGCGCCCGCACATAAGCAATAAAATGAACTGATGGCGGGAAAAGAACAAATCAGCACTAAGATCCTATCGTTCCCCCGTTCCTATCCCTATTCGTATCCTCTGCCCCTATTTCTCATTCAATTCATGATGCAATGGAGTAGTCCAGGTCTGCAGGAATGCCTCGTTTATCGGCAAACACAAATCTCCATCCTAACGGCATCAACTCTTTGATATTCCTAATCATCTGCAACCACCCGAATCTCACCATCACGTGAGATATCCAACGCCTGTCGGGGCGATGTCACTCTTGATGATGTCTTCCTAAGACTGGCAGTCGTCCTTGTTGTCTTAGTTGCCACCTTCGTTACTGAAGAGTTCTTAGCTCGACTTGTTGCAGCAAGCCCGACACTCGATGCTCGCCTCTGTGGTGTCCGTGAGTAGGTCTGAATGACTCGCTTGGTCGTCGTCTTCTTAAGAAGCGCTCCGGTCGAGACGCGTCGCTTGGCCGGCGACTTCGAACCCAGAGCCGCCTTTCTGGTAGTTGAAGCCACTGTCGAAACACCTTTCTTGAGAGCATTTGCAGCACCCTTGGCCACCTTAGAGCCGGCGTTGGAAATAGCTCGCTTCACCCCCTTCGCAGGTAGCACCTTGCGCTTCTTCGCATTCTTGCTGTTGTCTCCCTCGTCCCCGATGAGCTCCTTAAGCTTACGTTTGCCCGCCTTGACAGCGCCCTTGACGGCATTCTTGAGGTCAGTCTTGGGCTGCTTGACTTCACGAGGCTTGGGCCCGAGAACACCACGGCAGTTGAGCTCTCCACAGAGACACTTCTGCACATTCTTTGCCGAGAAAGGGTCAAAGTTGTAGTCATATGTCAGCTCATCACCTGTCATGATGGGCTTGTCGCCCGCAAACAAGGCCATTCGCGGCTGTCCGGAAACGATCCATTTAATCATTCTGCAATTAGGATTGCAACTGTGATTCACGAAACGCGCGATGCTTCCTGTCGTTGCGTCGATGATCATGTTTTGATCGAAGCTCATGAGGTAGTAGCACTTTGCTGAGTCAGCCAGATTGTCCAATCAAAATTGCAAAATCACTTATAAACTGACCTCATTGTCCTTGTACACTTCAGTCATGCGACGTTCACACTCATCTTCGGTGATGATTTCTCCAGCGTACTCCATGATGATTTGATTGGGCCGGAAACATCGGTTGCTTCGAACACCATATCCACGGTCCGAGGTTTTAATCACCTCAACACCAACTCGGTACTTTCCACCCTTGTTTCGGCGCGCTGTGAGTGTGGCAAAAGCGCGGTTGGTGCAATACTGCTTGCCCGCATTGCAATTTTGCTCGTCGCATTCGTAAAGCATAATTCGGTTCTGGCAGCTCTCGCCACAGCCATCCTCGGGCTTGCAGACACACTTCGAAGAGTAATCGTGGAAGTGGGGAGACTTTCGCCAGTAATCCTTGGATTCGCCAATAAAGCGATCTGGACGCTGTTAGCTCGAAATTTAGAAATTTCGGCGGAAAACTTACTCTTGGTCATTTTCTTCCATTCATCGGGTTTTGGTTGACCTGGTGGAAGCGGGTTGCAAACCTGATAGGGTAGCTTGAAGTCGCGTCCTTCAATGAGGGTGCGCAGACCATTAAACATGGGCAGAGGCATTGTTTTGTTGACGCGACCGCTGGGAATAAGCTCGGGCAGTTGAGCCAGAGCCTTCTTCTCCCCCGGAGTGAGACCCTTCGAAATATCGATGGGAGCATCTTGGCCAGCGTAAAGGCCCTTGTCAAGATATTTCTTGACTCGTCGCTTCCTGGTGTTGATCACGGGCTCGGCCTCAGCTTCCTTGGGCTCCTCGGCGGCTTGTTCGGGCTCAGCCTTCTTTCTTGAGGCCAACGCCGCAGCCTTGGGGTCAACGTATTTCCCGTTTGACCAAACACTCAATACAACTGGCTTCTCATCGATGTGCGCAAATTCCTTAGTATCTTGCAGGCGCCTAAGCTCGCGTGACATGGGCGTTGAAGGCTTTTCCATTGATTTGCGACTACGCTTGGTAACCTTAGAGTTTTTGCTGATGGATGTAGTTGCAATGGGCGCAAAGGCGCTAGAGCGACGCGTCGAAGAACGCCTGTCCGAGCCAGACTCCTCCGAGATCCTCTGGCGACGGGTTCGTGGGGAGTCCAGCTTGCTGGCTGATTGTGTGCCTCCCAGCGCGTCAATACCACTGCGCACGGTTTCGGGAGTTGCACCCTGAGCAGGACTGGATGTGGTCTTATCATCGCTCAAGATTGGGCCAGAGATGGTCTTTCTTCGTCGTCGTCGGTCCGCAACGATATCTCCTTTGGCGCGTCGCTTGCCATGGCCAGCCGTACCACTCAATTGAACAAGATTATAAACCGGGGCACTAACGCGGCTACGTCGAGACCGAATTGGAGCTGGCGGCGGCGCATTGGCAGCGCTGACGGTTTCTGTGGGCTCGGATGTAGTAGGCGCGACTTCGGGAGAGTCAGGGTCGAGTGCAACGTGAACGACATCGCGTTTAGGAGAATCGGAGTGAAGACTGACTTCATCGGCGACGGTGGTAGGGGGTGTTGAAGTCGCAGACGCGACATTGGACGAAGAATCATCCGTAGTGCCGACCTCAAAGGTTCCCTCAGAGGACAATATGAGGGCCATTTCGGCAGGGGCAAAGCTCGCCTGAAGAGTGTAATAGACTGTTTGACGCGAAATGTTTAGAACGGACAAGTCATCCGAGGATTAAGGAAAAAAAAAAAGTAATAGAAATGGATGGTTTATGTAAATTGAAGATGCGAAAAATAGAAATAGGTCAAAACGTTGTGTTTGACAAGAGTTTCGTGTGCTAAAGGAAGAGGTGGGTGGTAGAGAGTTAAATGAAAGTGAGAAGCAAACGCGGCGCGCCCAGAGATGGAGATGGGAGTGAGAAGGAGTAAGTGGGCGATTACCTAGACAGGTACAGTAATACCTAGTCGAGTGGGTGGTGCTTTCCCCCCCGCGTGCGCCAGTCCAACCTAGACTTGCCCAGGGCAGGCAGGGCAAGGAAGAGAAAGGTAAAGACCAGGCTAAAGCTTGGTACGTACTATGGTAGTTTCCGTGAAGGAGCAGTAAATCCGGAAATGGAGGAGGAAGGATCGATTCGGCGACCGAGAGGTAATGCGGAGAGTGTCAAGTGCAGGAACGAAGTTGAAGTGATGTTGATAAAGGGAAGAAAGAAAGGAGCGATCAAGAAAATGGGCTTGATAAAAGTGATTCACTCTTCTTTGACGGGTCAAGAATGTGTCAGAGAGACTTACAAGTAAAAAGACGATAATCAAGTTATTGTATCGCGTTGTTTTGCTGTATTGTCTTGAAATAAGTTCAACAGTGGATGTTGATGCTGTGTTTGGACCTCGTCGCGTTCTTTGTTGGTTGATTTAGGGAAAAAAGTGGGATTGAGTGGCCAGGACGTGACGAGGGTTAAAGGAATAGAACAATACAAAAGGAGGGGGGATGAAGGAACAGAGAAGGATAAAAAACGAGATGAGAGACAAGAGAGACGAATAGTGGAGAATAAAAGTCTCGTGCTAGAGTGTAATACACCACCTGCCGTACTTTTGACAGAGAGATAAGTAAGTAGATGGTATCGTTGTGCAGCAGTTGTTAGTTGTAAGATGAAGAGAGAGGGAAGAGGTTGGGAGAGCAAGGCAGAAAAGGGAGTTGAGTTGAGTTGAGTTTAGTTTGCTCGCCCCCCAGAAAGAAAAAGGCTGAGCGAGCGATGGATGGGATGTAAGGAGCAAAAGAGGAGAAAATCAACAATTGGATGCGAGGATGAACATGGCTGGCTCAATTTCGAGGCAAACGCGAATCTCCTAGACCAAGGCCAAACAGACAGACCACCCGAGGTTCAAGAAGCTACTTTATTCCCGCTGGCGGTGAGATACCCGCCATAGCATTCATGGAGTTGCAAAAATTGCACCTGATTCTATGCATATGTCTATTTTTTGATTGCGTGCACATTCGCTCAATATTGCTCGAGTTACAGGTCCCCATCTCGATATCTCGTCTTTGACTGCTTTGCCACTTTCAGCCTTGACGATATCTGACTCAGATAGCACCACTTTATCCGGCCGATTCAAATTTATATCGTTGTTCCAAACTGGCGATGAAAACATTTGAGTATACATATCGCACGTTGTCGAGTTATTCCAGAGTGACGATACTCGTATACCGCAGAAAGCCTCATTGAGGGCAGCATCTCGGCTACCGAGGACCGGCGGCGGCATGTTTCAGCACAGACGTGATCTTCATATAATTGTTCAGTGCCGCAGAATAGGTCGCAAGTTTTGTGTTCGTTCAAAAATTCGACAAGTCTCGTGTTCTCGAAAATTCTCGCGAGTGACGTTGCGTTGCTCAGGGGCCAACGTGCGAGTTACTCCGAAAATGGCGGGTACTGAGGTTCTCACGGACCTCAAACACTTCGACACTGCGCGGCAAACAAGAGCGGATTCAACCCCTCATGTTTCCTATTGAACTCGAAATTCCATTTTCTATTGTGCACGGAAGAGATCCATCCAAAGTCGATTTTGCTCCATTTGTACCTGCAGCTCGGCATTTGCAGTATCGTGCACCAAGAATCCCCTGGTTCAAAGGATAACACTCCCTTGCAGCAATAGAAAGCCTATCACTCAGCCGCATAGACTTGTGTATTCTCATCATATCGGCGATATTCTGGCTGATCTGAAACTTTTGAAGGTAAATCCTCCTGAAAAATTTACGCATACCGCCCATGTAACCTCAAGGATCACCACATCACCGGTTCTAGTCCCGGCTTCATTCTTCCCCTGCAACTCCAGCACCGCCACGACCGTTGTCCTCTACAAAACGATCTATTCTGCTCTAGATACCAACTTCTCATACCATTTTTACTCCACTGGTAAGTTGACCGTCGATATAATGCGTCACTGATACAGCCTGCAATGATCAACAGAAGGGCTTCTCTACATCTTATGAGCCACAGTCAACCTGCTCACTAAGCGACTTGCTCGCATTTGTCTCAATCAATTAGCCTCTGACAACTCAATTCTGCTGTTCTACTGCATATAATAGTAGGTTCTAATTCTACATCCTTTCGTTATGGTAGCATCAGTTCAGTACCCAGTCACCGTCTACAGTGGCGTACCACTACAGCGTTTGTGCATGTGCAGAATCGACCCAATTCATACACCGAATCTTGTCACAACTGGTGTCAATTCCTGTTTGCCTGATCTTATGCTTTAAAATTCCAGGATATTACTCAGAATGGATGATTGCGATCCCATCGATAGAGCAATACCCAGCCTCAGCAGTGCTACATCGTTAAGGTTGTAAGTGAGTGCATCTAAACAAGATCAGGTTTCATTCTCTACCACGAGCTATTTTTCCCTGCCGAAACAAAATCATGGACGTTCCTCTTCTATATGTTAATAGTGTACTGCATATACTTTTCGGTCACCAAGTTCTATCCTAAGCGCATTCATCTTATCTCGTGAACAGCATGCCACTATGTGATGCACGCTTTCAGACAGAAGTTCAGAACCCAACCTTCACAGTAAATAGAGCTCAGGGGACTGCCGTCTGCTGCGTAGAATTCGTCCCCTGTTCAATTCAACTGTAGAAGCCCTTCAACTAACAAGCATTAACTGTCGCCATTCTGTGAATCTGGTGAGGTTTAGGTCCATCGTAAATGACGTGTCATCACGGCGAGTGCGGATCGCGGCCAGCCTCTCCACCGAGCTGTTTCTGTTCTCCTTGACGCCAACTGGTATAGATTGTCACACGATTTCACGGCCTGGTCAATAAAGGATAAGAATACTTCTCTCAACGTGGTTGCGAATCTCAACTGCGATATGTTGGTGATTTACCAGATGTGACAGGTCGTCCGTTGCAGTGGGTGCAGGTGTAGGTTGGACTTTGCATTGAGGTCATCGCTTGTCGTGAACTAAAGGACTTTTCATGACAAAACTCATGTACCTAAAGCTTTGTCTCGCTTTGTATATGATTAATTTCTTCGCGGGTGTTTTCAGCGTCCTACGAGTAGCCCAACTATGTTCAAGAGTCACGTACACTTCTGGGACGCATTTAAACCCTCCCAGTTCGTGGAGTCACTCCCTTGTGATATCGTCGACAGTACCTAACCTTGTATACAGTTGACCATTCGTCTTTATTTGTGAAATCAATACAATATATAGCTGGTCACAATGAATACAAGTCTGTTATTCTGATAATCACAAAGCATCAGCAAGCATGTCAGATTCCAGGTTCTACTCTCCATCATGGCTCTAGGGTACTGTCACGCGCGACATCACCTGCAAAAAGCCATCCTCGGTCCCTCAAACAAACTCTAGCATCTCAATTCTCCGTCTAATTTAGAATTATAACATCTTTAGGCAGTGATTTGCACGTCTGGCGCGCTCCTCACTATTGAAAGGGGTATTGTTTCTGGTATCAAATCACAGGGTTTCTTGGTATCCTTCGCACACTCTTTCACTCGCACCGTTTTCGCACACAATGCTGTTTAAGCAGTGGTTTCCTTCTTCTCAGACTCAGCTGGGTTGACAGACAGCTTCTCAAGGGCCTCTTCGATAGGCTTCTCTCCAGCTTGCTCAACGGCCTGCTCAGCAATCTCGGCCTTGGCAGCCTCCACGGGAGCAGGAACTGGCGCTGGGACTGCCTCTGCAGCAAGAGCTGGTGTAGAGGCAGGTTCAGAAGTGGTGGTCTTCTCAGCAGCGGGAGCAGATTCCGGAACAGAATCAGGAACAACAGCAGCCTTCTCAGCAGGGGTAGAGTCGGCGGCAGCAGGTGAAGGCTCAGCAGCCTTGGCCTCGCCATTCTCAGCCAATGAGACTGTCATACCCTCCTTAACACTAGGTCCCTGACCACCGTACTCCTTGGGTAGAGTAGAAACAATACCCTTCAGCTCAGTAGCTAGTGTTGTGCCAGAGGTCATGGGGTGGAATTTGCGGAGGGTAGCAGGAGCAAGGAAGAGCTTCATTGCGCCAAACATCCATCCCATAATGGCAGGAACGTTGACAAAGTACTTATGGGCGAGCAACTCAGGGTAAGCCATGGAGAAGACGGATATGGTCTCCTTGCTGGCAGCCCTGACGGCGGGGTCCACGCGGAAGAAGCTGACATTGAGGTAATCGTGGACCTGAATCATCTGATAAGGGTCTTCACCTCCCTCGGGGATAGACTCAGTGACCTGGTCTAGTTTGAGCTTCTGGACGCTGAGCTCCATGATGGCAGCACGCCACTTGATGAACCTGTTACATAGTTAGCGAGGCTGTTTCGTGCGAAGTGAGTGAGGCAGAAACTTACTCCTCAACATTGCCAAAGGTGGCCATGTTGTTCTTGACAGCACCGTAGATGTTCCAGGTGATGACGGTCGTCTTGCCATTCTCTCCCTCGTGGACAGTGACAAAGCCCAGGTCACCAAACTTGCTCTTGTCGAAAGTTTGAGTAACAAGCGCAGTAGGATTCATTTCCTTGCGCCATTCAAGAGCTTGAGTGAGCTGATTCTCAGCTGCCACAGGGTCGCCGTTGTTGGCGCGGAGAAACTTTTGGAGGACGACCTTTGTAGGGGCGTGATCGACGTTAGTGAGTTGGACACCCCACATCTCCTTGTGTTGTGTCTTGCTGAGTATATCCTCAAGACGAGCATTAAGCTTGGCAAGAGGCGTTTCGGGTGCAGATTTCTCAACTTTTGGCTCCTCTTGAGTGGGCTTCTCATCAACGACCTTTGGGGGTGCCTCAACGCTGGTTTTGGCGGGAGCTTCAGTGTTCTCTGCAGGAACAGCAGCAGGAACGGCCTTATCCTGTTCGGTAGACATGATCGCGATTGGGATTATGAGAGAATGAAATATGAAATGAGTTTAGTGATGGAAATCGCGGGGATCGGCAGGCTTTTTGTGTATCAACTTGACTTGACGAGTCTTGTCTGACGAGGCTCCTGAATCGGTTTGTTTTGGTGCACCTGCCGAGCGAGACGGGAGCGGGAAGAAATGGGAGTACAATAATAAAGAACAAACACGGGAATATGAAACTAGTTAGAACAGACCCAACCCAACTGATATTGTTTGTCTGCTCAGGATAGGACCCAGATTCTTTATCAGGTGAAGACGGATGGAGTAATATAACTTCCAGTAGGTACCTTATTATTAAGGGAGACAGACTTGACGGCTGATCCTACCTTAGCGTCCGTGGGCCAAGGGCGGGAAACGCCCTGTCGTTTCGGCAAGTGGAGGTCAATACCATTAAGGGCTCCAACGCACCTCCTCATTGGCTGGTCAATAAAGTTATACACGTGGAGCCTGGTAACTTTCTAGGGGCCTCTCACTAAAATTCCAGCACCAAGGGGCATCTTCCACGCCCAAGCCTAACTTGAATCTGAACAAACATGCAGATTTTCAGGGCTGCATTAATCAATCGATTCGACTGATCCATTCTTAAGCCTTATGCACACGCCCTGCTTAAGGCCATAAACCGCATGAGTGGATTCAAAACACGATGAGTGACAAAGTGGAACTGTTGATAAGCCGTTTCGGAGGTACAACTCAAACGCCAATGCGAAGTCTGATAAGGTAAGGTATCTTCAGAGGAGAAGCTGTAAACTGTGAAACAGTCAGAGCACGACAATGCTGTATGTAATCAATTTGAACCATCGGCCCAGTAAGTATCATAGCAATGCACATCAGAAACGTCACAAGTTACCAAAATGGTATTTGTTTTTATATAGCCACTAGAATGACCCAAAAGCACACGCAATGATGTCCCTTGAACTCCAAACCATGTTAGCGTCCTTGTTTATGACCCTGCGCTGGCGTCCATCCTCGCTCCCGAATTAAATCCTGCATATTAGGGCACCACGATTTCTTCTTCCCCCAATCTTTCTTGGTCCTCTAGCCTGGGCCCCGAGTGAGTTGACAAAAAGCTGAGTCCCAAATATCGCTGAAGAAGGAAGTAGCAACGGGGCCTCAAGGTCAAGGACGTGGAAAAGAACGTCCAAAAATCACTGGTGACATAATCCAGTAGATACTAAGATGCAAGGAGCAGTCCGAAAATGAAACCCAAAAGAAGCGAAATGAAGAGCCTGTGGACGATCCGAAGGAAAGCCACAGGGCCAGGTCGAAAAAGCAAATCGAGTGCCCGACTTATCATATGCGAAATCGGGGAGCATATCACTCGGCATTGGAGCACCCAAGCAGAAGTAAGAGCATACTGCCAGCCACTTGTTCAGTTGTAGCCCAGAGCACGGCCAAGGATTCGCTCGATGGCTGAAAGCTCGAGATAGGCACACTGTCCCAAAGTCATTTGATCAAACTGGGGGCCCTGGATATAGTTGACCTCATTGAAGAAATAACCCCAGTGATCGTTAGTCTCCTTGAGTGTCTCCTGAATGGCAGTACGCTCATGGATGGGTCGGACCAGGACATCCCGAGTGCTCTGCTCACGGATCTGACGAATGTACCAGTCAACAAGGTCAAGAGGAGCGTCGGGCTTACGCGTGATGGCGTACTGGTGAACCCAACAATTGGCATTTGCCGGCTGGTTGTGACGGCGCTGCTGCTCCATCGGGACCATCTGAACCATGAAGGCAATGTTGTCCTTCTGAAGGGTGGTAAAGCCCTGACATTGCATGGCGGTTTGCGCAACTCGCTGGAAGAGCTGCGAGGTAAGGTTGACCGGATCATCCTGCTGCGAAACTGATCTGCTCAATAGACGAAGGAGCTTGATGGTCGCCTTGTACATGGCACCACGCTGATGGATGGTAATATGGTCAGCGGCGTGCCAGGGGAACTTGCGCAGAGTGCTGATGAGGCACTCATAAGGACGCTGCGGGCACTCCTTCGAGAACGGAGATCTATGGGGCACTTCGACATGCTTTACAAGCATGACCATCTCTTCAGGAGAAATAAAGCCCTTGAAGTTTTCCCAGGGCTCGTGAAAGTTGTTGGGAAGGACCTTGGGAATGGCGCCGTCCCAAAACACTCCATGGGCAAGAGGGAAGAGATCTTGCATAAGAGCAGACTGACTCGAGAGTTCAACCTCAATAGACCGTTCACCGAGGCGGCTTACACGGCCGGCCTGAGCTTGCTGATGGTGCTTCTCAGCGCAACGCATGGCATCCTCCATGGTTGTAAACTCAACGAACGCATCCATGGTCTTAGATGTCGCCCGATCCATAATGATATGGATTGGTTCATCGACGTCGGACAGCATGCGGCTATTACGACCAACGAAGGCAACGATCTCGGCGCGTTTGGTTGAGAAGGGTATCTAATGAAGTCAGAAATGTCAAAAGAAACGGTTGTTGAATAGGTACTCACGTTCTTGAGACGGACAACGCCGGCAGAAGAGGCTTTGGCGGAGCCGGGGCCGCTCACAAATGGGAAGAACTCGGGGCTCATTGCAGTTTCAAGGCTGGGAAGACCCGAGGCGGTGTCTAACAACCTGGAGAGCTCAGGTGACATGTTGCTGGCGAACTGCCCCGCCATAGCAGCGGCGAGCATAGCTTGCTGTACAGCGGGAGGAGGCAGATTCGGGAATGGTATCAAAGCAGTCGGCTCAGCACGCTCAGGGCTACCGAAAGGGTCCTGAGGAGTGGTTTCAGGTGCCATGGGAATAGTTTGCAAGCCTAAGTTAAAACGAGGAGGAGGCAAACTGTTGACACCACGGGTAGATGATCGCGGTGCATAGTTTCGCGGCTCTGTCAGATGCTGATTGGGGCCTGAGTTTGGTGTAGATTGCGAAGTACTCATGCGGCGTCCGCTATAATGTTGCGGAGTATGGTTGGGGCTCAACAGAGGAAGACCCGAGTTATATGAGACGCTTTGAGGTAAATTGGGGTTATAGCCATTAGTATGGGGAACCCCGATAGGAGTGTAGAACTGCGGGCCTCCAGTAACAGGACCCGGACAAGCAGAATGTTGACTGCCCGGCTGAGATGCCGATGAGTGACCATGGGGAGGGGATATGAGACCAGAGTTGCCGTTCTGAGTATGCTGACTAGCCTAAGATTGCAAAGATTAGGATAAGTTGGAAATAGATTCGCCATAAGATCATCTTGAATTTTATCACAAGACCATAGGGGACAACCTAATACTTACAGAGAGCTGGGCGCCATGGGGGAGACGATTGGCAATGCCTGAACTTCCAAGACCTTCGGGAGTACTGTTTGCGACGGCATGCTCTGGGGAAGTCTTGTTAGGGGTAGTAGCGTTAGACGATCCATTTACAATAACATGATCCGGGCTATTGTGAGCCAAAGTGGTAGCACCATTGGGAATATTATACGGAACATTCTTAGTTGCCGAAGAAGCAACAGCATTGGTGGCCGCACCGCTGAATGTCCCAGTGGTCATATTCATGCTGTTGCCTTGGACTTGACCTCCCATCTAAGGGGCCGAAGCATTGGAACCGTACGTCATGACCGAATAGATTGCATGGGAGGTACCATCTATGGGGCTGTTTGGCGGTGCAGTGGGAAGTACAGAAAGGCCATCAAACTGAGCAGAGGGCATCAATCCCATGGGCATGCCGCTTTGAGCGTCAGCATATCCGCTAGCCTGTACAGACGTTAGGAAGGGTTGATACACCATATCAGTATAGGTCAGAGTTGCTCACCTGGAGGGCATTGTTCAGAGCCTGTTGGGCCGAGGGGACCCAAGAACTCAAGTTGGGGATCTCTTGTGAAGTAGCCTCGGATTGTTGTCCGCTACCGGATTCTTGAGGTTGGCGAAGCTGGTGTTGGTAGGAAGGAGGATTAAACGGCGCGCTGGGAGTCAGCGGTCCAGGGTGCTGGGCCGCGAAGTCTTCTTGAACCATCTGGGGCAAATAGTGACTAGGCTGATCAATAATGTGGTTGGAGTGGGTTCACTTGTAGGGTTCTGAGGTGATAACTAGCGATGCTGTCAGGAACTGAGCGCTGTGAGCCAGGACATCGGCCGAAGTATAGGTACTGGACTGCAACACTCCAGCTGGAAATTCTTCTTGTATTTTTGAGAATATGGGCAGGGGATAAACCTACCAGTCGGAACCTTCCGCCAACGTATTTGTGGCACGGCGGCAGACAATGTATGGAATGGAGCTGTGCTCCTGACCTTGGTGTTCTAAATATGCCTTTTGTCTGTGATGTAAGTTTAAGATCGAACAGACGTGTGAAGCTCAGTAGCCCCAGGCCGTCAGTAGAAGAGAAAGAAGAAAAGAGCAGGATATCAAGGCGAGGAATGTGATGATTCAAGGCAGAATGGAAGGGGGCACACGTGATTGGGAGAGCTTTACTTGATGTTAAGCTCTGAGGCAGTGTATGACGGTCCTCAGACTGAAGCGCAGGGAGAAGTCCTGGAGAAGAATGGAGAAGGAATGTCCGCAAGCACTTCAAGACGGTGATTGCGCCCGGGAAGTGCACGGAATGTTTTGAGCTTCGTAGGCTCCAAGTGGTGTTGTTTCAAAGACGTGTGAGAATGAAGTACCAGGGTAAATGCAGGCGAGGGTTGATGAAAAGCAGAGAGTAAAAGTGTTCGCAGCTGTTCATGTCACTGGCGGCTGTCAAGGAGTACATGTAATTGAAAGATGTACTTACGGAATGACAACACGCTGTTGGTGACAGCGATAATGACAAGATAAAAAGAAGCAAAGAGGTTGCTGAGAAAGCAAAATGGGAAAAGCCGGCGCAATCAGATAGCTGCATTCAGGGTGTGCGCTTGACAGTTTGGGTCTTGGGGCGCGGAGATCGCAGGGCTCCGGCAGGGCTTACGTAGAGATGTGTGTGGGAAAAGAAGGAAATGCCTTCCAAGTTGCGAAAGCCTAACACTTGACTCCCTAGCTGATTAGCATTGTCGACCACAGGCGTTGGGTGAAGCATCGGGATTGGAATGTTAAAGGTTAAAGGATGGACAAAGAGCTCTGTTCTCTCACAAGAAGCAAAGCATAGAATACGAACCTTAGTCAAGCCTTCCTTGAAAAGTTTCGAGGTGTTCACTTGAGTTGTTGGTACCGTCAAGAGCGAAAATGAGCCGAGTCATGAAGGTTGAAACTCGGCCGGGGATTGCAAGATGGAAGAGAAGAACCAATGCCAACTTCAAGAGAAGGTGGAGGGGAATGCAGAAGAACCTTGGGAACGTGTTCAAAGAGATCAAGTTGAGCGAATGTTGCCTAGCAACAAATGCAATAGAGTCAAAGGAGGAAGCAATTGTCCGCAAAAAAACAAAAGAAGTATGCAGAATTGTGCTTGCTTGACGGTGCTGGGCAGGTGTCTAAAGGGCCGGAGGAGAGGATGCCAATTGTAGTGTACAATAGCAAGGGGGGCTATCAATAGTTCCTTGCAAGTGATTGCCAGTGATTCACTTAGGCCTGTGAGAATCGAGCTCAGAAGTGACCGGTAATTAATGCAATAAAGATATTCATTGGCATAGTAATGATATGATAAAAATGATAGTTCAAGGATTATCAATGATGAGAGACAATGAAATTTGGTCTAAGACGGAGTTGATGTCTCACGTAAAGACCCATCATCGACATGAGGCAAGAATAGCCTGCCTCCTTCCTCAATATAAGGTAGGGTCTGACCAATCACTCCACTTACGGTCCCTGCCTCAAGAATAACACCAAAAAGAAATGGAAGCTTGAATTCCAGAAAAATGCGCATTTCAATTCGGTATGGTCGGGCAAGTTTATGTCTAATGTCGTTATCTTGAACCTCCCTTCTCACCACAGCATCAAGCGCGCCCATTAGAGCCTCTGCAGGTCAATGCTATCATGGATGGTAGATACCTTTTACCTGGTTACAGAACATTGCGATCAACCGACACTCCCAAGCAAACTCCAAGCCTCAAACCAGCTGAGGGGTTCAGTCAAACTACCAAGATTAGCATCATCTCATAGGTCATGGTAGCAGTAATTAGTTCATTCTTACAGGTGTAAGGAAAGACTCGGCTACGAAACGTGCTCGAGCGTTCAACTATGATAAGTTAGCACGATGAAGTTGCTTATATTGCAGTCTGGTACTCACAAATAGCTTCATCTCAGAGATCTCCTTGTCGACCTCCTCCATAAACTGAATAATAAAGTCGACAAGCTTGTGCTTCAGCATTTCCTCAGTGTGGAAGTTTGTTATCAGGAAAGAGATATCATAACCCTACAACGACGTCAGTCAGGGGCAATTCAACGGCAGGGTATGACCAATAGCTGACCTTAATCGGTTTCCTCCGCAGGATGAAGAAGGACTCCGCACGTTGCGTCAAGAATCTTGTAAACTTGTGGACCAGGATATGCTCAATCTCATCGGCCTGCTTGATCTTGATGCTGATACGGACGGAGTTGATGCTGGGCTCAATCAAGACCCGCTCGTTCTCGTTGCGCGCAATTGTCAAGGGCTGCAGGAGGACCTCGGGGGATGTCTGGGCCTCAATCTCTGGGACATTGTGTCGCTCGGCGGTCTGAGAGGCAAAGTTGGAGAGGGTGAGTGCGGCAGTCAAGCTGCTGCGTACGCATTGCAGGTAAGGTCGGAGGGATTGAGACTAAGCGGGGGATAAGTGTCAGCTGGCGGTCTGGACCGTGAAATGTCAATGAGCATGTACCATGGCAGCAAGTACGTCCTAAGACGTCCTCGATCAACTGGAAATAGCACGAATCGAGGTGTCGACGGTGAATACGGAGCTCGGCGGGGTCGGTCGACGTTGACGTTGAAGGTTGGAGCTTCGACGAGGTGAGGCGCAGTTCTTAGTGAGGCGTCGCCAGGCCTGACGTCTCCTGTGTCTTTAGGTGGGGCTATCATGGGGAAACTTGGAGAGGTTCACGTGTAAAGATTTGAGCCCCAAGAGCTGTGTGGCTTGATTGTTTCACTGCCACAGCTTTACTCTCTGGTTGCCCCGCGAAAGCTACCTACACCGCTTTCCCCACTCATTTGCCTTCGTCTAGGTACCACTTGGTGACGCACCTCTACCATCTTCTACGCCTTTGATTCTCGCAAACCTCGACCTTTGAGCACAGGAACCCTGACTAAAGACCTTTTTCTTCTTTTCTCCTGCTCTTTTATTATACTTTTAGATTTTTTTCAGTTGCCAAAAAATTCTGAATAGACGGCATCCAGTGTCTTCACAAACCGGATCACATCTTACCGCACCCCTCCTTCAACGCTCGAGCTTCGATAGACCGAAACCATGTCGTCCATATCAGGTCAGTTAGTTCCGCCATATTCGTGACAGTGTGGCCACTGTCCAATTGTAGAAATATGCACTGACCGAAGAAAGTCGTGGTGAAACACCAAGGCAAGAAACACGATGTCGAGATCGATCCCAGCTCTACTGGCGAGGACTTCAAGCTCCAAATGTTCAGCTTGACCAACGTGGAACCCGAACGCCAAAAGATTTTGATCAAGGGTGGTCAGCTCAAGGATGATGCAGACATGAGTAAACTCGGATTAAAGAATGGTCAGGTCATCATGATGATGGGTACCCCAAGTGCTGGTGGCGACGTTCTCGTCCGACCAAAGGAAGCGATCAAATTCGTCGAGGATATGACAGAGGCTGAGCAGGCTCAACAAGTCGGTGCGACACCTGCTGGTCTCATCAATCTTGGAAATACATGTTATCTCAACTCGACCCTCCAGACTCTACGCTTGATTCCCGAGCTCCAGGAGGCACTCACTAAGTACCAGCCCGATAACAACGCTAGCGGCTTTATGATGACAGGCACAAACATGGACTTGGCATCTCAACTCTCAAACTTGTACAAGAAAATGGGAGAAACACAGGATTCGTTCCCTCCCATGAACTTCCTGAACGCTCTTCGAGTGGTGTTCCCCCAGTTTGCGGAAAAGTCGAAGACAGGACAAGGCTTTGCTCAGCAGGATGCGGAGGAGGCTTGGTCGCAAATTGTGCAGCAACTCAACCAGAAACTCCGCATCAAGAGTGAGGGTACCCCCGAGACCTCCTTCGTGGAGAAGTACATGTCTGGCGAGTTCAGTTCGGTAATGGAGTGTGATGAGGAAGAGGCGCGCAATGCAGGCGAACAGCCTATCGTTAACAAAGAGAGCTTCGCCAAACTCAACTGCCACATCGATAGCTCAACAAATCACCTGCGAGATGGCATTGCCGCGGCCCTGAAGGAGAAGCTCGAGAAGAATTCCGAGGTCCTGGGTCGCGATGCTGTCTACACCAAGACCTCAAGGATCTCTCGTGCTCCAAAGTACCTGACAGTGCACTTTGTGCGCTTTTTCTGGAAGCGAGAGACTCAGAAGAAGGCCAAGATCATGCGAAAGGTGACCTTTCCCATGGAGCTTGATATCGTTGAGTTTTGCTCCGATGAATTGAAGAACGCTCTCATTCCCGTGCGTGACAAGGTCCGCGAGATTCGCAAGGATGAAGAAGACATTGAGCGGGCTCGTAAGCGACGTAAGAAGACTCACGACCAGGATGTCGGCGATATCCCAGGGGGTGCTGGTCTTCCCACCGAGAAGGAAAAGAAGGAAGCTGAGAAGAAGGAGGGCAAATCAGCAGATGACGACGTTGTTATGGGTGAGGAGGGCGAGACATACAAGACTGATGCCGACATCGAGGCTGAGAGGAACGCTGCCATTCTTGAGGCCAAGAAGGAGCTGAATGCTCTCATCAACCCCGAACTGCGTAACGACGATGGGGCCAATCAGTCTGGTTTGTATGAGCTTCGAGGTGTTGTGACACATCAAGGTGCCAGCGCTGACAGCGGTCATTACACCTCATATGTCAAGAAGTCTGCGCCCGTTGACCCTAAGACTGGCAAGAAGGGTGAGGAAGATGGCAAGTGGTGGTGGTTCAACGACGACAAGGTCACAGAGGTAGAGGCTGAGAAGATTGCGACTCTCGCCGGTGGTGGTGAGTCTCACTCTGCTCTTATTCTTCTGTACCGAGCCATTCCTCTGCCTACTTCTGAGGGTGTTTTAGAGTAAGAAAAAGCAACTTGGTGAAACTTTTTGGAAGTGTATGGCCACCTGGGAATGGTGCTAGATGATTTGATGAATAAAAACGGACGGGAGCATGGCATTGCATGGCATTGCGTGGCAAGGCGGTCAGACGAAGGGAAAGCATGGCATGCAACTCAATCAATAAAACGTTAATTTTACAATACCGATTGAAGCTTTGGTTCTATAATTTCCTTTCCGGCTTCTCCATAATGCATGTTAAACAGATGTCCATGTCCGACAAAACACCTCTTTGACCTTCCGTAACGCCTGTGCTCGTTCCTGGTGTACTCATAAAATTACAACATAGTAGTACAACATCGCGAATCCTACAATCTCGCCATGATCACGAGGTTTCATCTCTTGTTTTTTTCAGCCTCGCGTTCCTTGACACGGAGCTCGAATGCGTCCATTTTCCGTTGGAGAACCGCCTTTTGAGATACCAAAGATTTTCGTTGGGATAAGAGGGCGGCTATTTGCTCATTGGGGGATGTCGCCCGGAATTCTTGAATGGCCTATCTCATTTCTCAGTGATGATTCATTTGGGATTTCCTTTGTATGTATTACCTCTTTCTTCTCGTTGTCCGTCTTTAGTTGAGCTCCCGTGATGGTGCCAGCAAAAATGCATGCTGCAAAAGCAACAGCCCAAACACCGCGCTTGATCTTTTCCTGCCTTGTCCACTGGTATACCGCCATTGTGTGAAATCTTTTCGCTCGGCCGATTGTATTTATCACCAGTATCCCTTCCAGATCTCTTCTGAAAGCTTACTGCGCTGTCGACGTGATAGCTTGCGGGGAGAAAAATATGAACCAGGCGTCGAAGCGGACGAATTCGTGGAATTTAGCGTCGGTCGTAACGGGTCCGACGGCAGCGGAGACGGAGGCTTTGATCTGGAAGCAGCAAGCAATTCAAGCTCGATTGGAGGAGTCGACGGCAGCGGATCTTGAAATGAGTCGGAGGCCGATCGCCGGGTTACGGCGGAGGAAGAATTATCGGCGGCTTGACGGAGGCTGTGCCCGGAGTGGATTTTTGGCGGGAGCGGTGGCCTTAATAAGCAGACTGCACCTGAGACTGTAGTGGGGATGAGGGGCATCGTGGGGGAGTGCGGTATCGCTGATGTCACACCCAACGTTGAGGTCTAGAGGAGGTAAATAAAATATTAGTAAGAATTGGTAAGATTACGAGAAGTTGACATTCTTAGGTGTAGTAGGTAATTGTTCAGGTCTTGGGGTTGAGCAAAGAAGGCTGAGGTCAAAGAATTGGAAGGTTTTTTTGTATCTACAGAGCAGCAACGACAATGAATGACAGAGAAGGTAGCGGTTGAGCTTGTTAAGAATTGCGAATCACATTAAGTGTTGTCTGCACCTGGCGAGAATAAAATTTGCCAGTTTGTTTATTTCTCGTGTTTCTGGTCAATAGCTGTCGTAAAGGCAGAGAGTTCACGTATTGTGCCATCAGAGCAGCCATCCATATCACAGCGTGTTGCTTCAATTGCTCTCCTTGGGCAAAAACGCCGAAGAATGTATGAAAGCGCAGTTCAACTACTGTCAAGTCAACGACAAAAAGCCGCCACCGGATAACAACAACAGCATTCATCCCCCCGGGTAGGACCCTGAGAGACTAGGCTAGGTAGTATCTTACCTTGTCGGTTCTTTCCAATTCTGTGCGAATGTTTACGTTGAAAGAACGTCAATGGAAGAGGCGGAAGGTGCCCCTCCCTGACTGATGAGACAGCGGGGTTTGTCACCCAAACGTAATCCAACCACTTCATCTCAACATCAAAATCGAGGTTGGAGATAATTACTCCATCTTGTCTCCTCCTTTTATGGCGAGGCTGTTCGTCTTTCTTGCCTAAGCACTTTCTTCTTTCGTGTGGGGCAGAATAGCCGGTACTTCCATTTCATCCGCATCACCTTTCAGAACTTCGACGTGGTTCGCTTGACCCCGCCATTACCAGGCCACAGTCAGATCAGATCACCTTCCTTCTGACCACTCCAAAGCTTGGCTGGCACCTGATATAGGAGTTCTCAAAGCCTCACGTGCTTGATATAATCGGACATCGATTGCTAATAATTGTCAAGATTCAAGTGAATGTTTGAACATTCGCAACAAGCTCCAAACATGTCGACACCGCGTGTCTTCCTTATTCGCCACGGCGAGACAGAATGGTCACTCAATGGTCGTCACACCGGCGTGACTGATATCCCTCTCACTGCGAATGGTGAGAAGCGTGTCAGAGCTACAGGAAAAGCTCTTGTTGGGCCGGATCGTCTCATTGCTCCCAAGAAGATTGCTCATATGTAAGTTGCCTCGACAGAGTATTGCTCTCCGGACATCCAGCACTGGGGTAGTCAGAGTAGCCACCCCACAGAATCATTGTTCACCCAAGTGTTGCGAGAGAGACAAGCAGCGGATCCAAACATACACTATGTGGCCTGATCAATCTGCCATTGAATTCTTCGACACTAGAGCAGGCTGATACGTTTTTCAGTTATGTTTCACCTCGAAAACGTGCTCAACGCACATTCGAGCTTCTTAACCTTGGACTGAAACGACCTCTTCCTTGGACACCTCATGGCGCTCCTGATGGCACCGGCCTTCAATGTGAAGCCGAGGTGGAAGTCACAGACTATATCCGGGAATGGGACTATGGTGACTATGAAGGAATCACAACACCTGAGATTCAAAAGATCAGAGCCGAGCAAGGCATCAAGGGATCCTGGGATATCTGGAAGGATGGATGTCCTGGTGGAGAGTGAGTATTTGGCCAAACTTGCTTACCCTGTGTCAAGGTGGCACCATACCATGATTTAGGTATCTAACAATCTCAATAGGTCTCCCCACGATGTCACAAGAAGACTTGACCAGCTAATAGAAGAGATACGTGAGAAATATCACAAGCCAGCTATGGACAAAGGAAGCGACCAATGTGGTGACGTTTTGCTTGTGGCTCATGGTCACATCTTGCGTGCTTTTGCAATGAGATGGGCTGGCTATGCTTTACGAGAAGGACCAACTTTCTTGTTGGAGGCAGGTGGTGTTGGAACCCTCAGGTAAGTTGAAACAGTTTGTTTCTTTTTATTTGTCAACTTTACTGACAATGCCCAAGCTACGAACATCATAGGATCGAAGAACCGGCCCTTCTCCTAGGCGGCGCTTTTGTTGTTGAACTCGACGGTCAAAACTAGGCAGGATTCTAGACCATTTCTCTTGCGCATTTACACACCCAGATGATTTCTTAGATCATAGAATTGATTAGTTAATGAACCCGTTTTCAGGTCGCACCAACACTTGAGCCAAGTCTCCCCCTAGTCCCGGGATGGTAATTCATAATCTCCCGCTGATCAGATCTCAATGACAATGCATCGCCCAGTCATTACACGACCAACAAACGTTTCAAGAATCGAAGCTGACCTCGCACAGACAACACCAGGTCAACAACATCGATACGTATCTTCTGCATTTGAGCTGTCGCCTTCGACGGAAATGACCAGGTCTCCGTTCGGTGGCACTGGTGTCAACCATCAAGTCTGTCTCAAGGGGCGTGTGCAAAAGTACTTGGATAAGGCAAAGCCTCGTAGCACAACCTGTTAGACCCTTGTTATGGGCGTTCTGGAAGCGCGGATGAGGCTGAAGGGGGCGATGCTCACATGATATCCCTTTCCCGTCTACCAGACACGGGATCGCGCCGCCCCGGACAAGCCATTTCTCTCCCTTCTTTACTTCTCTTCCAAAGAACGTCATCTCTAATTTCCTAATAGCCTACCTCAGCTCCATCGGCTAATGTGCCAAGGATGGTTCACTTCATCCCTTGACATCCAAGACATCAAAAGTGGCTTAGCTGTTGACGGAAGAATGCATCCGCACTCCATTGCCTTCAACTCCCCTTCTGGTCAAGTTCTTCTTCGACCGCAAGGGCGGGACGGGACGGTCCAGTTGAGTATAAGGGCGTGAGAGAGGGCTTTGAAGGGAGAGGTTAATCGGATGCTTTGTCGGTTGCTGGCTGGCTTGTTCACGCCGGACTAGTAGTAGCCTCCGACCACAAACGGCGGTTTTACCAAAGCATGACCGGATTGCTGGATCGGACGGTTTGGTTCTGTGCTGAAAACGGGCTTCTATGGGAGATTGAGTGATGCCTTTCATTCCAGAGCCAGATGGGTGATGCAATACGAGCATTTGAAGAGCTGGTTACCCCGGACAGTCAGACATTGAACCTGATAGATGGGGATGGCAGAGGATGTGTAAGACAGTGTTGGATGGATACTGTGTGATCATAGATGTAGGAGTGTGCTTTGAGGAAACTGTCCAGCCAGTAATGCCTTGACAGCCTGTTCTGTTTCAGGAAGTTGCGTCATGGAAGGACGGCCATAGGCAAATCATATTGTATAGATCATTGATACCATATGCGATTGCTCTGGTATGTATCTGAAGTTTGTGATCATGTCTATGGTTGATATCCCATTGAGTCAAGGTACGAACCAGGCACTCGTCCTATATAACCGTTCATGGCTTGGAGGCTCTAGCAATGAACATCCTCTTGGTTGTAGTTGCACCCTTTCTATCATCGTGACTATGACCATGGCCATGCGCCTTGCCGCGGCCGTTATTGTCCTCTTTGTGATCGCGATCATGGCTATGGCTGTGGCCATGGTCATGGCCGTGACAATCTTTGAAAGTAATGGGCTCTGGGAGCTCTTGGTAAGCAAAGTCTGTAAGTCCAGCATCCTCAAACATCGTCTTGATCTCTTCCTCGGTAAAACCATGATGAGTTATACCACGCAGAGCGGCATCCTTGGGGTCTATCTTATGGGCGACAAAGTCAATAATGAAGAGGACACCTCTTGGGTTGAGGCGCTCAGCCAATTTCTTGGATGCTAGATCAGGCTTGTCAAAGTGGTGGAATCCGAGTCCCACGCCCGCAACGTCGAAACCAAAGAACTTGCTATCGGCAAACGCTGTAGGTGAGGGGCCCTTAGGATCGGCCAGATTGCCTTGATAGGCTCGCCTGGAAGAGCCCTGTATTTTGTCAGGATATTTCGATTCCGCATATGTGGTGGTTTGTACTAACTTGACTTTGAGCCTGGGCGTTGTACACCCTAACCATTTCTTCAGACAAGTCAATGCCAATAGCCTCGCTCGTATGCTGTGCTAAGACCTGGAACCAGTTGTCAGCCCACCTCAACGTCTTGGAGGTGATCTCTTCAGGGGGGCATCTCTTACCCTTGAAAGCATGCCGGTGCCACAAGCGTAGTCTAGCAATCGAGCGCCTTCCTTGACGCCAATGAATGGAATCTTCTCCTGGATGCCGCGCTCTAACTGCACGATCGCATCCGCATTGCGCTGGTCATACTCGGTGGCGATCTTGCTGTTGTTGCACTACATTAGCAATGGACTTGGTTGAGTTGCATGGCACTGCATCGCATCCCGCATTATATGCTACTATCTTGGAGCATAGCAAATGACCATCATCAGCAAGCAAAATCGCGTCCGTCCAGCTGCTTTGACAATGACCATCCAAGACAGAAAGAACGCTACGCACCCAAAGTAAGCCTGGTTTTCGGATACAACGTCGGTCATGGTTGCAAAGTCGGGATTAGTGCCACGTGAAACAGTGAACAAGTTGTACAGGACGAGAAGCAAGTATGGTCGCATAAAACAAACGGTACCTGTTGAGACCCGGAATGTGGTTTCGCAGAGAGTCGAATGCGGTTGATTCGATGTAAGGCAAAATCCTGTCGACTGCTCAGTTGGGCTGTCTTATACAAGTTGCAGCGGGGACTTTTCGGGCAGTTAATCTCGTGTCGCAGACATGTTCGCAGAGTTTTGACGATATCTCCGCCATCCATTGTCAAGTTGCCGACCAAAAAGAAAGACCCCGCACTTGGTAAAGGCCTGTAATAATATCACTAGTAGGTAGTTAAAAGCATTTTAGGTCTATGAGGAGTAAACAGCTCAGCAATATTTCCCCCCCGGTTAGCTAGAAGGCGAGAGACAACTCAATTCATCGACAGGAACTACTATGGTATGTACACCGCAACGAATAGTGTGGTGCAACTTGCAGCTGGTGGTTGATGAAACATGTTCCTCAACTTGTCAGGGGTTGAGTGATACAGCAGCCATTCAATGATCCGTTCATTGTAGAACATTGCAGCTGCTTTGACAACAAACGTGGCCGCCTTGGACACGTCGTGCTTAAGGATTCAACTGGGTACGCGCACTAGAGAAACAATTGACCAAACGAGGATCGAATTGCGGGTGATCCGTGATCCTGCGGCTGCGCGAGCGCACCGGACCGCCAACCGCGAGGGGTGTACTGATGGTACAATAAGGCATAGTACGTATCGAAAAGTAAATGGCAGTTAACATCGTATTGTAACCAAGAAATAGCCATGTACAGCAAACGGTCAACTGCAGGCATTCCCCATTTGATCCCATTCCTGATGCTCCATATGTGCACAGAACAAGGTCCCAGGTGTCGCGGTATCCAGGACCATGCAGCCGCCTAATCAACAAGTGGTACGAGATGGCATCCGGCATTGTGAGCCTTGATATGCACAAAGCCCAAAGAGAAGAAGAGGCGGGGTTTCACCCTGCCCAACGCTGATCGCCGCGCCTGCAAGGGATGATACAATCCCGCAGCAGCTCCTTTCTTTGAAGCGGTAATGAAGATGAATCTCGAGTGATGCAGTAGACAGGTCATTCCAGGAAAGGCGACGTGCATCTAACCTACTGTCTCAGGTCTGTTCACCTGTCCCTGGCCGGCAGTTCATTTGTAGACCACTGTTTGCATGTCTTTCGAGTGTACAGATGATATTCAGCAGGATCGTTTCGCCCGCACAACTGGGATAAGAGCCCATCGCCATGCAAGCGAATGAAAACGATGATCTCTGCAGATAAAAAGGAAAGCAAGTGTCGGATGGTTGCATACGGAGTATTGTGGTCGGATCGTCCATCTCACCGCTTAACTGACAGAACAAAATACAATATTTCTGGCGCCTGGGGTTTACCAGCTTCACTAAACTCTTGCTCCGTGTGCCGGGATTCACGGCACCTAGAGATTCGGCAGAACGTCTTCCGTGACGGCGCTCAAGACCAGATTTCTACCCGCGCTTTCTGTTCGCCTGAATCACTGATGCCGGCCTTGGGCGGAGACCCGCGACGGAGATACGATTACGGATGGGCTGGCTGTTGCTGCAATGAACCAGAAGTCTCTGAATCGAGCGAGACAAGGTGTATTTTAATTACCATCAAACTCAAGCAGGGCAAAGAATGAGCCGGGGGCGTGTTTTCTCGCAGGGGACCCCGTTCGCGTCTCATCATACAATGGTACTCTAGGCAAGCCAGGCCAGATCAACGCGCATTCTTCAGCCTGCAGGTCGCCGTGCATGCAGGCGAGGTCTCGTGGTGCGATAGTACCTGGGCGAAGAATACCTCTTGCTTGGTAGTGCTGTATCTTGAGGCCAGTGTCACGTCACACGTGTGCAGACAAACGCGGCGCCAAATGGTATCAAAATCATATTCCTTCAAGTTCGTCTTGTTTAGGGAATTGAGGTGTGAATGCGACTCGCATTAGCTGGCACACGGCAATAATTGGCGTGCTTCTTTGCCGAAAGGGATCACAGGTGAAATGACAAGGGGCTGGCTCACTGACGGCGGCTTCTCTTCCAATATTGGCAAAGAAATCGGGTTCTTTGTCTCTGTTACCAAACTCGCACTGTAGCTGTGTACGCGGGTCTTGAGGGCGCAGGATGACATGCAGCCCCGGGATGGCGCGAAGTGACCAGCGACCGTGCCGCGCCGTGAAATTGCGACGTGGCAGGCTTTGATGGATGGATACGTCTGTAGCTGCAACCGTCAACCCTTGCAATCATTGCTTTCTTTTTTCTTCCCTCCAGACCCAGAATTCCTTTTGCATGTAATGTTGTATTACTTCTTTTGTTGGTGGCCCGAAGTGCCAGACACTTGGGACGCTGCCACGCCATAAAAAAAAAAAAAAAAATGACTGCTCGACTTTTCTTGGCGCACCCCTGGGCTGAACCCCCTCCATTTTGATGTTGCGAGTCGACGAACAATCAAGTCTATGAGACGGTAGCCTCGCTTGTCTCATTAAGGTATGGCGGCCCGACCATTAAAGCCACGGCGCCCCGTGGAAAACTGGGACTGACTGCGGGAGACATGCAGTCTACCCGAACTTGCAAGGATCTTCCGCATGAGCTTTTGCTCACGTGATATCTAGCCGACGTGTGCGATTGGCGGACCGGGCCTTGCCTCAGCCAGGCCTACAGAGGTGGACCTTTCCGATGGAGTCGAGATTGTGACAAGCGAGCGTGGCGGCTGCTTATGGTGCAAGCCGCAATGTCAATCCCAACGCCAGCTCCGGGGACTCGGGACAGCCTGACCATCACTACGGCGTAGGTATTTGATTTGGCTTTGTGAAAATAAAAGAGTGTGTCGGTGTGATTTGACTTGTTAGCTGTATTGCTTTTGTCTGTTGCTCAAATGTTTCCACGACCCAAAATTGAGCTCATTATGAGCCAACTCTGATACCGGCATCAGAGTAAAGGCTTTACAGCACGCCGTCCATTAACTCAGGTATCTCAGCAGTTGGCCCTCAAATTTGCCTGTCTTTCTTTTCATTGACCGACTGTTTCGCAGGCTTTGTCAGCATTGGTTATATTTGTGGTGCTGGCTTTCTTACGTGGTGAATCACACATCAATAGCTGCATAGGATACGCACTAATCTTGCCGCATGATAAGAAAAGTCAGCGTGTTGCTTCTTCCGCTTCCTGGAAACCATTGCATCCTATCCTCCTCGTTGTCGAGGCTGTGAAGCTGCTTTCTATCGAGAAGCTTGGTGGTGAATTGGATTTGATGATCGTTCCTCTAGTGAAGCTTCTGCGGCATTAGACCCTCCTTATTGATCTATGTATGATATTGATTGGCCCTCATCGTAGAGTGGACTCTTGAGCCTTATGGCCCGGCCCGTTTTCTGTCGACCCAGTAGCCATTACAAGCGGTAGCTGTTAGTGGTATGTACCGTGCGGTGGACCAAGATCCTCGAGTCGAAGGGGGCAGCGGCTTAATTTGCGTAGCACCAGGGAAACGGGCGAAAAGCAACGAAAATTGAGACACGGCAGGAGAATGCCTTGCTAGGATTTGAAAGAGTTCTGAGAACTGCGTCAGGGTCGGGAGCGCGTTGAATGAACGCCGACGCATTGCTTGAAGTGTTTGATCAATACGATAGGTACGGCAATGTAGATGCCTCAACATCTCGGGCTTTCCATTCCAATTCTACGGAAAGAGCGAGATTGAAAAAGAAGGTGGCCTCTAATGACAGATGGTTGGCAGTTGGAAGCTACCACCGAAATCAAACTTGCTTATCTTACCCAACATACCTTCCGCCACCGCCCGTGCCCGAGCTGCAATCCTCACCTTCCCAACCGATATCAATGTCTCACAAGCTCGCCGTTCTTATGGAATCTTCCTAGTTAAACATTTCTTCCTGGTCATTGTTCGCTAACAGAGTAACAATTTTTGTTTCCAGGCTTGCGGTGGCGACAAGCAACCAACAATTAAAGACGCAGCGACAGGGATGCACTCAGCTTTTAGGTCTCCCCCTGTACGCCCTGTGCACCGTCCCATTTCCCTCCAATTGTTAACTGACGCGACAACACAAAAAATGGCATGACCTGCGATTTGATACCTTAATGGACTTGAATTTTCTTGTGCTCTTGAACTCAAAAATGCATACGGTATTTAGGAGCAAACCTTGTAATCATTATCTCCACTGATTCCGTGCCGGCGCGCCCACCGTCACAGTGCCTCAACATCTTTCCCTGCAGCCAGGATCGGTCATGTGAGCGGCAATCAAGAATCCAAGGATATTCCGGGATACCATCCGGTCCTTTCTATTCGGCCATCAGTCTGTGCAAGGCCCCTGGCAGATAAGTCACTAAGGCATGGAATAGTTGTTGTGTCGATGGACTTAACTAACACCCTAGTTCTCCTTCCTTGTTAGGGGTTCCAGAAAGAAAGCTCAATGAGCAGGCTGTCGACAGTAGAAGAGCAGTGCTCTGATAGGCCAGTGTACCTCGTAATCTCTCCCACAAAACAAAGTCAGAACATCAGCAGGGATTGGAAGCTCCGCCCATTAGGGATGTACTAGGGCCTCCTTAACACTCTGCTCCAGTTCTTCAGATGGATCGAAACTCGCACACGCAAATGTATGAATAGCACAATACTATCCAATTTCAGCTATTGGGCCCAAATCTGATCCTTGCAGGATTTGCGCGTGAGTATTGAGCTACTGGGCGCGGCAGCCAAGTGTCTCGGTTCAATGTACATCCTTGGCCACGCATTCCATGTCCGCTGAACCTAGCGCACCACGTCTGCTGCAGGATGAGCATCAACACTAGGAGGCTGGCAAAAGATGAAACAGCCAAATTGTAACGCCTTTCGCAAGCCTAGACATAATGCCCCAATACAGGGCCCCTTGCGGCCGAAGGCTCGCCTACGTTATCTACCGGAAATCGTCTATCATGCCTTCAGAGGACTCATCATTGAATCGCAGTTCCTGTCCTTTTACTGCTGGAGCCCTTTCACGTGAAGCAGACTTGACGCGGCTTGCCGGGTTGGCCAAAGTTGTCTCCCTTCAAAAACCCTTCCCTTCCTTCGGACGGGACAGCCCTTGCGGCCCGACGCGCACTTAGAAGCCGCATGCCCCGTATGGCTCAGACCACCCCAGCCAGGCCCACCAAGCAAAAGCCGCCACTCACTGCGTTAATTTAGGCACTCTGCCAATTCACAGTTGCTTACCGACAATTGAATCCCAAACTTGCATTTGCTACCAGCCTTGAACTTGCCATGGATTGTTATCTTTGGCTCAAACCGAACTCCTCCCCTCCCGAGTTGGCGTTCTGCACGCCTCCCCATGCACCGCACCGAGAACGAAGGTCTTTCTCTGGGGGAAGATCGTTCAGTGTTGATTGACTCACTAATTTAACCGAGGCGGCCAAGCGATTGTCCCATGGCCTTGTTTGCCAATAAGAAAAAATCTAGCATGAACCGAAGGGTAGAGGCATTAACGAGAGCTCGACTCCAGTATTTAGCGGTCAGCAATCTGAATATGGCTAGGCCTGCTTCCTTCAGAACCGTATGGTCTGACAACCCTAACACCAAGGTGTGAAATTGGACATGCTACAAGCATCGAAGGTGCATATCGTTCTGCACAAGCAAGCGAAAGCGTAACATCGCGCAGTGCTGGTCGGTGTTGGTTCACAAGGCCAATGACAAATTCTGCA
The DNA here is from genome assembly GCA_002980475.2 of Fusarium beomiforme. NCBI lineage: Eukaryota > Fungi > Ascomycota > Sordariomycetes > Hypocreales > Nectriaceae > Fusarium > Fusarium beomiforme. The sequence goes on along the minus strand of PVQB02000448.1, from coordinate 14,170 downwards.
CAGCCGGCGAATAGGAAAGCCAACTGCATAGCGAAGGAGGATTTGGGCGTCCATGGCCGGCACGGGAAGAGCCTTTTCTGTGAAAGGCTCAGGCCATATCCGTCCCAGTTCTCACGAAATCGATTCCCCGAGATGTGTTTTACCGAACCTTCGGGGCCTCGGCCTACTGAGCTTTGTAGTTGATACTCTGACGCAAGCGACGTGCTGGCCCATCCCACACAAGCATGACGCTGATGACCAGGTTGTGGCAAGGGATGCAATCCCAGCACAGACACATCCGGATTCTCTCTTTTGCCTATCTGCCTATGTCTTGACTCCTCATGCACAGAGAACAATGGCTGTGAATTTTCAGCTGATGAGTGACTGTGGAATGACTTGATGCTCCGCAAATACACGACACGCCCTTCGAAACAGACTTTCATTGCTCAAAGCTAAAGAAGCCCCAGGGCCGCCGCTCCCGTGCCTTGGATGTGGCTAGGAACAGAAAGACGGGATGCGCCCGTGATTGGCTTGCTGCAAGTCACTGGAACAAGCACCGTCCTTTTGATAGCGCCCAGATTTCTGTTCCGGTTTCCAGAGAATCGGAGCCTTGCTCCACAGTCAGCGTTCATGACACACAACGATCAGGTATCCAGCGATTTGGTGCGGTCGGACGACCGACCAATGACTGACTTTGACCCCAGGCTTTTCTCATCGGAGGATTCGACTTGTCGGTCAATTTCTTGTCACCTACCGGAGATCACAGTGTTATTTATCAGATTTGTGGCTCTGAAGTTCAATTCGTTCCAGTCAGCTCCGCGATCGGGGTATCCATTACACTAGGTATCGTTTACACTGCGTTCGCTTCAAGACGATTAGACGGTCACACGTCGATACATCCGCTGTGTTTATGGGTTTGTGGCTGGGCTCTTGACTTGCGACTTAATTAGCCACTAGATCTCATATTGATCTCAATCATCTCGCTTCAACTCCAACACCATCCGAAAATACCGCTAGCTTGGTCAATTTGAAAGTTTGCTGGAAGACCATCGAATTACCCAAAAACAAAAGAAAAAAAAGGGAAAAAAGGGAAAAAACTCTTCTCCGCACCGCCTTGACGGTGCGAGGGCCAGGTCCAAACGAATGTCAAGCCAACACGCCAATCAGCGTCGTTCACACATCCTTCGGTGTTTTCTGGCGAGGTATCTTTTTGCTGTGTGGAGGGCTGGGTAATCATACAAACGAAGAAACAGACTTGGGCTACTACAAGGGGTGAACCTCAAAGGCTATGTTGAGGGGCCATTGGGCGTGTGTACCAATGCTCCTTTCCATGAACAGTCAAAGGAAAGGTGCCATGACCCGATCTAAAGCGCAGGGCATCCGTTCTATTGGGTTTGACTGAAGTCGTACTGTGTGCTTTCTCGTTCCTGACTGGTCGCTGATTCCAAGCCAACTCTGGCGCCGATGAGTGAGCGTGGAGCTGAGTGTCGTCGACCTGCATGAGTCGTGTGGGTGCTCGTCACCTGGTCCCTGTTAGGGAGGGGCACCAACCCAAGAGAGACCAAAAAACGTCGAAGGCACATGGGCGATGAAGCAGGGATAAACAGATGGACCACGCCGGTCGATACCTCGTGCATGTCCAGGGTTTTACAGCGCGTTTGGTTGTCAAGCCCGGCGCTATCTTGAGAGTTGCGGGTTGAACCGCAGTGCATTTACGGATAGATGGCATCCAAATGACGAGCTCCTGGTGGGGTGGACAGTACCGACGTTTGCTGTCCTCATGGCTCCAGATCAAGTATTCAGTCATCATCACGACGGCGTGCTCTACCACCATCTATATTACACTAGACATGCGTTGATAAGCAATAGCCGTCGCATTCTTCCCCATTAATTCATTTGTAGACGATGCTGCCAAGTACTACCCAGACCGCACTGTGGTTGTGCACTTGCAGCAGCAACATCAAACGACGCAGGGTAGCCTTTGCATTTGTACACCGCGATTTGAACCGGTCTGTCTCAGCATCTAGCTAATTTTCATGTTTGACAGCGAACTATCAAGACATAGGGCATAGAGTTCGAGAGTAAGCATCAGCGAAACGGATTATCTCTAATAATCACCACCATGGCTGTCTCACAATATCTCAAGCATCCCACTGTGGAATCAACAGCATGAAAACCATCGCTTATATCGATGACATATTTGCCTTAATCAATATGTTGACGGTATAGAAGGCGGCACAAGATTCCGATACTCACCGCATAACTGAACCAGTTAATACTGGGAGGCTACATCTCGTTGGACCACTTATGCAGTGCTTCATATCTGTCGCATTGCATGGCTCGACGTTTGACTGTAGTGAGCTCTGATGGTGACCTACATAGCGGTGAGCAAACGCAATACAGAGCTTGCCGAGACTGCGTGTCAGCTCCTCGCTTGTCCCGCAATATGCCATCTCCTCCCGACTGACCCCGCGTTCGAAGAAGGCTAGAAAGGATGATGGTATGCGTGATATGAATCTGTTCGTATACCATAAATATCTGCATTGAGGCGTCGTCCTTTCTCCCGGGACTACTGTACGAGAGTGGCACGTCACTTGGCTGTGGGTCCAGTTGGAATGGCTGGAGCTTGACAGCGAGTATCCTGTCAATACTCATTCAACAAGTCAAGTATACACAGAAACGTGTCAAATGCTGTAACTACAATGGTTGTAACAAGCATGTACATATTCCTACCTTTATAATGTCAGGTTACCGACACCACTGTCTTCTGCTGTAGTATGGCAGAGGTTCTGACAACAGGAACCCAAGAATGCAGTCGCTGGACCAGAATGGAGGATGGATGAGACCAGAGGCTCTCTGGCATGATACCAGCGTTTCAGTGTCCCAAGGTAAGGTAGGAGGATCCTAGCTTACAGCACCAACGCAGGCCGGACCGTCCCAGGTCACCCAGCGCCGTGCAGCCGCGATCATTGGCGAGACCTTGGCCCTGTTTCTGTCATCCCGAAAGTCGTCGTGCCCCATTAACGAATTCGATCTCATAACGTTATGTCCACGTCTTGTCAAATGCCAGCATCACTCAACTAATGGAATTATCGAGGGAGGCAATCGAACTTCTTCGACCAACATACTTATCTTAAATTGAAAGCTGATCGATCTCTTTCTTGCTGACTTCGATGACCACGAAGACAAGATTTACCATCCCTGATACGGCTCAGTATTGACATTGAAGAGCACTGGATAACGGGCGGGAGAGAGACACCATGTCTATGATGACATGGAAAGAAGGGGAAAAAAAAGAAGAAGTGGCCATGGTTTGTTGTTGTATCAAGGGCCACTAAGAATGAGGTAGTGAACTGCAAGGGAACAGACAAAACCACTGCACGCAACAGAAAGCGGTTGAGTTGCATGAATGATACAAGGGATTTGCATGAAAAGGGACACTAGCTAATTGCGTCGGCCATTTCCACTATCGTCGTTCAAGGCTCGAATCCGCCGCACCGAGGTCCACTAAGCGATCCCAGCAGCCAGGTCCTACGACTGTTACCAGGGTTGGGGTTGTTCTCACAGCCATGCTGCAGACTGGCAGCATCGTCATTCATAGGCCTACCCCTCCGGATGCCTACACTTTGGACGCAGCCCAGCACATCTGGCACACACTCACAATGCATCCTGCGGCCGCCTCTGCGACCCGCCGTCGGGAGCAAGCGCAAGACCCCAGAAGACGCAGCGGCCCAAGGCCCAGGGCTCTAGAAACCCCAAAACCATTTGCCAGTGCAACGTCCTGACAGGATCTATTATTCTGTCCTTGTTTCTAACAAGAGAGATGGCAGCCCCAGCAGCGTTGCACTGGTTCATGATTGGGTAGGTTCCCCCATGCGTGAGCTCAACTCAGCGGACGACGTTCATGATGCATGTATGTATGTATGCACATACTATGTAGTGCTCGGGCATGAGAACCATTGCAGATTCTCTGGGCTCTTCTTCGCGATATCTTTCCCACTTGGTGGGATACGATGTCTCTGACCACGCGGATGCCATATCTAGCAAGTCGCTTTTTGAGCTCAGGGCGCATCTGACCTCTGATAGGGCCGGCCGTTTCCAAGCTATCAATGCCCACCCGTCCAACTTTTACGTACATCTATCAACAACGACTCTGTCGAATGGGCCTTCACGAGCTTTTCAACCACCACCCTTTTCTTTTTTCTCGGCGGAAAGCTCACAGCGTTTGCCTCCCTGTTTCTGTTTAGAGTGAGATCCACTAGGATGCTTGCCAACGCACGCACACTCACTCGGGAGAACTACTTCATCATATTGTTGTGCCAGCTATTTGACATGACCAGTATGTACTTGTTTTCTTGGCGACTCGGGCGTTTGTTCAGCCAGAATAGTTTCTCATATCAGTCATCGGATGGCCGACGCGCGCGTACGCACCCTCCCACGCTTGGAGCCTCTGCTTTGAACTGGACTGAATCAAAGTCCAACTGGGCTGTCCCGGCATCTTCTTGATCGGACCCACTACCGCTTTGTGTCGCCGCCTTGGTTGTTTACCCCTCGACTGCTGTAAGGTACCAGCAATTATGCTATGACCAAGTCTTGTTCTAAGAGCAAGATGGTGTCGAGCTCGTGGCCGGCCCATTTGACGCCAGACAATACACAGAAGATGCGGTATTCGTACATAGCCATCCACATGCTGTTGGTGCATCTGGACACAGGTCCAGAGAGAAGCAGGATAACATATCCTGTGACTCCTTGTGCTGCGGCGCCCTAGGTCCTGTTTCCGGATCATACTCAACCTTGCTATGCTGAACCTTTTCCATACTGGGACGGATGAGCATCCCCAAGATTAGTAGCAACAACATGTTGAACCATCACACGAAGAGCCCCTCATCGACAACCTTATTGCTACTAATGATTTAAAGTCGCACCTGGCAATACTTCTAACTTCCGCTTCAATTGATACATTTCGCCCTGGTCTTGCGCGACAGGCGAGAAGGGGATTCACAGATTGCTAACACATATCTAGACAGACCTTGCGTTATTGTTCTCAAGTATCGGCCCTGTCCCCACTTGAAGTTGCGTAAATGTCTTTTTTGCGCTTTTTGCGAAAAGCACCAACCCACCACCGTTTGGCCTCGTGACTGTGTTTATTGAGTGCTTATTGAGGCGGTAGGCGGCAAACGACGGGCGTTGAACGAATCTTGTGGCAGTTTGATCTTTACATCCAACTACGGGAATTAGACCTTGAAATGCCGCGCTTTTGCGGGCATGTCATTTTTGTATCTCCAGTGACTGGTAAGCCCGCTTGTAGTCCGTGATGGGTCATACTGAGGACTTCGGGTCTGACTGTGTCTTTTCTCATACGATTTGTTCCTATTAAGGCAATGAGACGGCGATAGGGCTATGGGAATGGGGTAACACGAATACAATGAGCTTGAGCAGATGGGAAGAGCCAGTCAACAGCCACATGTGTGGACTGCTACGCAAAGACACGACGACTCTGATTGAAGGAAATTAGGGTCTTAATCGGTATGACCAACAGGCAATGGCTAAGGACAAGACACGCGAGAGAGAGGGAGGCGCTGTGCCCGTTGAGATGTGGTTGTCGGCGGACATTCCAGCCGGGAGAAGAGCCAACGCGCAAGCATTTTTCTTCTACCCCTCGCTTGGCTGTTGCTTTGCGTGAATGTCATGGACTGAGACCTGCTTGGTCTCTGAAATTACCCTTATTGATCATTATTGTCCGCTGCCTTGCTTTCCCGCCCTGTGACGGGCGAGGCGTTTGAGAGACTCGGCATGACGAGGGCAGAAGCTAAAGGCGATAGCCTTGCGCAGCGTCAAGGATCTCCAGCTCTCCCCAGACAGCCTCTTTGCGTTTGCTGTTGAATCAAAGACGTGGTAGCAATCTTCTATTGTGTAGCGCCGTCTGTCTCAATCGAGAACCTGGTCCAGAAAGAACAAAGAGATGCGGCACAATACGATATGTGCTGATCCAATTGCTTGCGGTCTGTTCCTCGAGGCGTCGATGACTACGTATGACTAGAGCAGGCCATGGCGGTATTAACGAAGCTATGAGTAGTGTTATTGCTATAGGTGGCCTGGTGCAGCCTTGCCCTTCTTGCATTGGCTAACCGTTACGTGCTTGGGGACTTCAGGCTTTCAAGATTTTACAGTTACTACAGCAGTCGACCCCGTCAGTATTGGCGACTATGATATAAAAGGTAGTCCATTATAACCAGTCTGGTACGTGCTCAGCTGGTCATTTCATCTCCCGGACCGGGCTGCCTTCTAGCCCTTGACTTTGACGCCAGAAACGCCCTGGGCCCGGTTCTATGCTTTGTTTCCTTTGCATCCAGTTCTTATTGCCTGCCTGTTTGGAAGTTTGTTAATTATAGTCTGCCATTGAAGATCGGTATCTTGTATCAGAGTCCACGCTTGGCCAGTTTAGTTTTGTTTAGGCGATTTGCCGTCCATCCATCCAGTGTCATAGACTTGGCTTGGATGATGATGGCGAATTCAATCTCGTCTGTATGTGCTGGTAGGATTACTTCAAACCTAATAGTAATAATGTATTAGTTGTGTTAGGTTCGCTGGCCTGGCTCCTGGGTACAGTACCTGGGCATAATCCCTAGAAGCCGGGTCAAACCAGGTCAGGGCAGGGCAGGGCAGGCTGCAGCGGGTACGGTACCTACGGGTGGAGGCCGAGCGGGCTGTTATGGAAGGGAAGGGCTTAGGTTGAGTTAGGTTTGTTAGATACAGTGCACTACAGTACCCCGAGCACGGGAGCCGTCCCTAAAGTGGTTTTTTCGTTTTTGGTGCTAGCTGGGGCCGGTTCCCTGGGAACGGCACGACACCGGCCCATCCGTCCCATTACTCCCGCCCTGGCCTCCGCCACTGGCTTGCTTGCTTGCTGGCTTGCCTACCTGCCTGCTTGTCTGTCTGTGCACTGTCCAGTCGGTGAACCCACACTCCACCTCACCCTAAAAACTCCCTTCCTTCTTGCTGCGTAGCTGCTAGGTGCTAGGTGCTGCACCTTACCTGCATTGCACTACACTAACTACCACCTATACAACACTACCTACCTACCTACCTTAGATACACTGCACTGCACTGCAGTGCACCTGCGCCTGGCCCTCGCACAAGCCCTCTCTTGGTCGCTCTACTAGGCTCACCCCCTTCCTACCCTTTCATGGGCTAGTTGTATCGCTCCCCACTTCCTTGTCGCCGCAATTGCATGGGACAAGGGCACTTTCTCAGAGGGACAATACCTTAGAGTAAGTGCAGTACCACCTGTAGCTTGACGCGGTAGGTATAGCACCTGCCCTGAATTTACCTTACCCTCACCTTAACGCTCACCAACTCACCAACTCTCTCATTCTCTACCTTCCCATCTTACTTTTCCATCCATCCATCCATCATACATATCTCTCAACCCTCCTGCTCTCCACTCGCAACCATTTCTCTTCTCCATCAACATTCCCAATAAAACAACAACCAAAACAGCATTATTGAAAGCCGGAGTCGCACACCTGCTTGACCTCGGATCAGGGGATGGCACCTCGTTTGTATATGCACTGTTGTCACCCGTGAAGGAAAAAGAAAAAAAGGATTTCTTTTTTTACAAAAAGGACGGCCGTTCAAAAAAGAGGAAAGCCATTTTCTTATCATTCCCTTTGGCGCCAGAGATATCTCAGTCTCACCCCAATCGACAAACGCTCTTTTGTGGGATTATCTCCTCTTGCAGACACGCACAGCAAGACAGACAGACAGTAGGAGGGAGACAGGAGACTGTACATATTTTGTCTCTCACCTGACTATTTCCGCACCCCCAAGGGAAAGGAAGAAAAAATAGGGCCCAGAAGTGCCCCCTCTTTTATTTTATTTTTTTCCTCCTCTCACCCCCAGTCCCAAATCCCAGTCCTCTGAAAGCAAATCCACAATCCACAATCCCCAAAAACCCCAGGCCCCATTTACGGTTGGGTGGTACCTGGTTCCTCCCACGCACGCACGCACGTACACCGTCGACGTGGATCAGATTGGATCGGAGGTTCCTCCCATCCCATCCCATCCATTCCTCCCTCGCTATAATTGTCGGCCTGTCCCGCCGTACTCTTCCCGCCCACGTCAGAGACCATTTTTACCTTCCTCCGCCCCTCGGAAACCAGAACGTCCGTCAGGCCAGGCTTTGGATTGCGGTTCCAAGACCTCGTGGAATTTGCTGTCATCTCCCGCCGAGACATACACTCGCTCACTCATTCTTGACTCGCAGCAATCGGTCATCCCGTCGACTTGCAACAGAGCAGGGACAGGACACGCGCGACGGGACAAGAAAGTAAAAAGCAGCCCGGCGTCTCGACGACTCGGTTTAGTTTGCTTGACCATTTTCTCCCCCCTCCACTCCGACTTGGTCTTGGATTATTTCCACCGCCAAATGCTCATCCGCAGAAACGTCCTACAGAACATTCAACTGCACGCATTTGGTATCATTGTCGCTGACCGCATTTGCCCATCTGCGGCTCTTTGCGCCTCAACATAGCATGGCCGACGACAGCTACCGAAAAGAGTATCCCCAGCAGACCCGCCCAGAAGACACTCACTCTCGACCCCAGTCACATTATCCTCCTCCGCCGGATAACACCCAGCGGCCCTCCGACGCTCCTCCATCCAGCATGGCTACCTCAGTTACTTTGCCTTCTATCCACGACAATCGCGGGTACGGTCCGCCGCCTGCAGCTCCAGGTCGTGGCTATCCTGCCGACCCGCGATATGCATCTCCCAATGCCGTCAACGGCTACCCTCCTCCCGGCCATCAGCCTCCTCCCGGTCAACCTCAGCAGTATCTTCCACCTTTGCAGCCGCAGTCTGACCCCCGAGCTTCGGCCTATCCTCCTCCACCGCCGGACCAACGAGGTGCCTACTACGATGATCGCCGTCCACCATATGGGCAAGAACCGTATGGCACGGACCCCTACTATGCCTACTATCGTGGACAACCTCCTCCAGGACCTCCGCCGCCAAATGGCCACCCGGGCTATCGTCACATCCCCGGTGGTGTTTATGAGTACCCGCCAGTCGGACATGGCAGTGCGCCTCCTTTGACACAGGCAGCTCCACGACAACGAACGTCCATTGCTTGCAGGTACTGTCGTAAGAGAAAGGTTTGTAAATGATGCAATCCTTGAGGATTGTTCTATTGCCGCTCAAATGCTGACTATCTGTAGATTCGTTGCAGCGGCTACCAGAGCGCCCCCGGTGGCAAGTGCCAGAACTGCGCCCGTATGAACCAAGAATGTATCTTTCAACCCGTGTCTTCGTCAAGCTCGACAGCCTTTATCCCCGTGTCAGCACTCCCAGGAGGTGTTCCTCCAGGCACTCAACTATTCGGTGCTTATGGGCAGCCATTGGCACCAGGCACCGTCCCGGCACCTCCACCACCCCATGCCGCTTATCAGCATTCTACCGCACCCCCCCCTCCAGCGAACTACTACGCACCTGTTCAATCACCCACAGAATCTTTCTCGTCTTACGGAGAGGCGAGAACTGACGACGGTAGCCAGCTTGCAGGGCGACGCCGTCGCAGGACGTCAGAAGAACAGGATGATGCCTATAGACTGCCTCCCCCACGAAGTGCCGTGGACGAAGACCCGCGTAGAAGGTCTCCAGCCGAGTTCTCAAATCACAGCAGCCCAGGTGGGGTAGGGTATCCTCCGTATCAGGGTGCAAGACAGAGCCCACGAAACCCTACAAGTGGCAGCCTGCCCCAAGCTGCAACAGCTGGTAGTTATGCAACTTCTGCACCCGGCGGTCGTTCTCCGACAGGCCAGAATGGGTCAAGTGGTGCGTCCACCCCCGCGAGACAGGGACAGCAGTCCCAAGGAGGAAATGCTTCGATCATGAGCCTGAGCAATTTGGTAGACAAGAGTGATATCGACAAGACTATGATTGACAGGCTCAACCGGCCTGCGCCTGGCCAACCAGCCGGGCGACGAGATGTCAGCCGCTAAGGAGACCGCGGAGTGAGAGTTGACGCTGCCGGACACGTCAACGGGCATACGACAACGCTTGCCGATCAGTCTGTCGGTTTCCGCTGGGAGGCTGCCGACAAGTTGATGACAAATGTATTATTTTTAATACCCTTTCCGAATCGATCGCACGCCTACATTTTCGTTGACCGGGAAGCGTCAGAAGCGTGGCTCAAGTGAAGAAGGAAAAAAACAGAAAGCGGAGGGGCATCGCGATGACAAATACAGAACAAAGATGTCAGAATCTAGAAAAAGACGCGAGTTTGGCAACAAACGACCCCTCCGTTCGGTTCCATGGATTACTGGACTTTTTGTTATGCGGAATTTGATTTTGTGAATTGTCCTTGACATGCGGTTCGTTTCTCGGAGGGGAAGGATTTTGCCCGAAAAAAGCAACCGCTACAAAGTCGTTGTATTATTTTTAATCGGTCGGCCACTTTGTGTTTCCAGGAAAGACGGATAGCCTCACGGCACCATATGGTTATGTTTTTGTTTATGCTGATGCTTTGTTACGTTTGTACATTTGGGTTGGTTGTGTAATCTTTCCGCTACTATTGTCGGTTGGGTAGAGAGCGAAAGCTACATCAACATGGCCTCGTGTTATGTTTAAGGGTGTTCGGAGAAACTGGAGAAAGAAAAGCCAGATCTTAACAAAAGGTACTGGAGGGGACGACATAACAAGCAAAACAGAATCAGCAATGTTAAGACAGAGCTCATGGCTGAGATAGGAGGATGATAGCAAAGGATGTCGGTGATTTTGAAGATTCCTGTTCACTTTTGTTGTTCTTTTGCCTACATACTTGAGTACTGATCGCGATGGTCAAAGCCAATAGGGTGACGACCATGTACAAACAGAAATTTTGTTGAGAATTGGTTGACTTTTTGTACGTGACGTGACGCGATATGTTACTGGAGTGCAATTTCATATTGACGAAGGCATTTGCTTGCCTTGACTTGTCTTGTCGGGTCCATATCTGTCCGTGTCTGTGTCCGTGTCTGTGCCATGACTGATGAAAGTTGGTGTTTTCTTGTTCCCAATGCGTTTAGCTGATGATTGGCTTACAGGCGCAAGTCCAGGCGGGGGAGGGTAAAAGAGCCAATGAATGGCTCGAGATTCAAAGGCATAACCAACATGTGGCTTTGAAGCTGGCTGGCACTGACGATGCTGAGGGTGGATTTAGGTACTGCACTACAATCAAGCCAAGCGATATTTACTTTGTACCTCTGGATTTGGGGAGTGATAATTGATGGGCAGGACTTGGAATCAGTGATGGATTGTCTACTGATGCTAGACTAGACTAGGGGGTGTCAAGGAAGCGGAGATGCAGAGAACTAGAGAGGGAAAGACGAGACAAGACTGAGGAACAGACGAAGCCAAGCCAAAGAGCCAGAGCCAGGGACCAGGTGCCAGGGACTCACTAAGGACTAACAGTTAGCAGCTAGAACTAGGTAGGTAGCCCGGCTAAGTTAGGTGTCAGGGAACAGGCCTCTCGGATAGGAGAGGAGGCCTTCTACAGTACGAACTGAACTGGACAGTTTTAGAGGGGAGGGGAGTGGGTGAGTGGGTGAGAGAGGTCATCAAGTGTCACCCGAAGACGCCAGGTGGATACGCGGCAGATACCGTTGAGATTTGCAAGGGCATTTACTAGGAGTAAGTGAGGAGCGCAGTAAGGTAGATGACTACCTACTTTTTGAATTTGATGATCATATGCGACATGGGCAGTTGTTAGACCACCTGTACCTGAGTGTTTGGGGGACGGAAGCGGCAAAGCCGTCTACAGTAGCAAGGTTCGGGGGGCTATAGGGACATCACGGCACAGAGGGGTAGAGGATCAGGGTATTGTATTAAAATATTGCCGCCTCTAGAACTGATGTTTATCAAAGAGCATTGGGTCTGGATGTATTACTAACTGACCATTAATCCAGAGGAGGGAAGGGATGGAATGGCGGGGGCGGACAGCACAGGCGGCTCTTTGTTTGCTACCTATGGAGACGCCTAGCTCTTTTGGTCTGATTTACGAAGAGCGGTGGGATGAGAGGTCGATGGGAGATGGGAGAGAATAGGGGAGAGCAGAACAGAACAGAGAGGGGGAGGACAGGGAAAAGAGGAGACAGGAGACAAGAGACAAACACATACAGTTAATCCACTTGGTGAGAGACGATACTGACTACTAGCTAGACAATATGAGCGTGGACTTGGTCATGATTTTACTGTGCTGAATGTATCTTGAGATGCAGCCTTGCGGCATCCATCCATACATGCATGCATATATGCAGCGAGTGTGTGGCCCAGTGCAGTAGTGGACCAGCCATGGCTGGCTGATGCAACGGGTAATGGGTTAGTTACAGTAGTTGATCTGTCTAGCCTGTACTGCCACTGCTACTGCTCACTCTACAGCGGAGCAGTTTCTGGAGAAGAGACAGACTACGGCAGACTACTACGTAGTAGGTAAATAGAATAGACTAGACTAGAAAGGAGAGGCTTTCGTGCGGCTGTCTATCAAACCGTTAACGTTAGTTTTGATCATCCATTTCAAGCCAAGGTCAAGGGCGTGTATGTCTCAGTGTCTGATGATTGTGAGTGATTGAGTGTGCCTTGCTTGTCTTGTCTTGTCAAGGGGGAGGGAGGGGAGAAATATTGAGACACTCGCTACCAGCTAATGTTTCCCCTCCCTCCATCGGACTATTCCCACCGCCCCATACCCTCCAAACCAGGACATCCCCTGTCAATCATTTTTTTTGAAAAAAAAAAAAAAGGGCTTCCATGGAATGTTGGTCTGAGCACTCTCAGTCATGACTTGTGAGGACAAATCAAGCTGCAGCACAGGACGGGAAGAGCACATGACCTTTGGCTGATGTGGTCAGCAAGACATGGACAGCTTTAGTAAATTCTTGGCCTTTTTATTTCAATTGATTGATTTGCTGGTCTGAGCTCTGAGGATTGGTTTGTTGGTGATATAACTGTTTTAACAGACAGATAGACAGACAGATATGGCAGGGCTTCCGCTAGCAACACGAGCTTGTCCTTGCAAGATCAGGCACCTATAAAGACACTAAGAGTCACGAGATGAGATCGACTCTCGCCTCAGGTACGAGCCATAACGTAGATTAGCGGACGATTATAACCGTGACACTGGTTTGGTTTGCATAGGTTGGTCCAAGCGGTTGGTGTTGGCTGCTTGATATTGAAAAGTCGAAGCTCAAACGCGTCCAATGACAAAACGAAAGATTCATCTTGTCAAACAAATCGAGGGCCCCCCATACATTGGCATCATTTACATGGTGTTCGAGATCTGACTGAATAAACGCGGCATTTTCGCCTTTCTCTAACATTGATATTACAGTGGATAGAGCCAGGGGTAGTAATGACATCCCTTCTGCCGTGGTGCATCACAATTCCAGGGACCCGGTTTACAACGTTTTCTATGTATTCACTGGAAATTCTCTGAAGCGGCTGAACAATTAGGGCCAGGGCAGGGCTCGCCGAAAGAGCATGCATACGGTTAGGGATGGTAAGGGATAGGGATATGAATAGGGGATAGAGCACGTAGCTAAGCAAGGGGGGGACAAACTTGAGGGGCGTGTGAGCGGGAGAATGATAGATTCAGACAAGTGGTGATCTGATGAGGCGGTAAGGTTTGGCCTGGACTGTGCTTGTCCTTTAGGCGTAGTTCCAAGAGTGTACGGTACGTGAACAGAAGGGAGCAAAAGTGGAAATGAGTCAAGCGAGTTCGGCCAAGGGAACAGCCGTAACCTGTACTGTAGATGGATCGAGAAGGGGGGCGTGTAAGTCAGTGTCTTAGTCTTGAAGAAGAGAAGTCTCTCAACTCGTTGGTGATATGATTGTGGTTGTGATTGATTGTGATGGCCGGAGACTAGAGAGCGGGGAGGCAAGATAATGGTAATGCAAACAGTAAAGATCAAGTCGGTAAGAGAGCCTAGAGTTGACGCTGTGAATCCTTGCTGAGCTGACTTGGCTCAACTTAGATGGCCTATTGCCACTAAGATGGATACAAGTCTGATACGAGAAGGTTTATGTCTACTGACTGTTATGTGATTGAGTTGTGATAGCCAACGTGGCCTACCGCTGTCAAAACGTGACTTGATGAGGCTATTCCTGTAGAGTTTGCCATCATGGGGTTTGTGGCACCCCAAGAACCCCCCTCCCCCCC
>PVQB02000447.1:0-39381 GCA_002980475.2 Fusarium beomiforme | reverse complement strand
GGCGGAGCGGGGACGGTAGGGGGAGGTGCAAAGCTCGGAGCGTTAGCTGAACCATACTGAGGATCTGAGATCGCAACGTTTTCCAACTGTTGAACCACTGAGCTCATAGGCGCAGGTTGAGGGGGTGGACCAGGCTCATCTAAAACCTCAACATGCGAAGGAGGAACAACTCTTCTGACACCATTGACGAATTGAAGCGCATCCGCCTGTGTCCAAAAGTAGATGTCAAGTGAGTGAAGCTTGTAGTGGTACTTGTTTTGATTCTGAGGATCAAAAGTTGGTAAGTGCCATTCGTTTTGGTCTGCGACAGCTTCCGGTCCAGTTAAAGTGACAGTGCATTGTTGCTTGTAGGAATATCGGACGTGTGTCTGATCGAGGTCTGCGAATTGGCTTATCAGTACAGTCACTTCCAGCTGCATGCGATCTCAGCCAAATCTTACATCCTTCGAAAGCGTCCTGGTCGTCGGTACCAGGCTGGTTGGCGATTTCAATGCGACATCGGCGCTCGTTGGCGTTCTCAAAAAGGTAGACATATGAGCCCTTATCGAACCTGTGATGTCTGGGCTTCACAGTATTGGGCCCATAGAAGTAATGGATATCTGCGAAGCTTCATTGAGGGTCTGTCAGCAAATTGAGAGCTCCGCTCAACAAGTTTAGCCATGGCAACTTACAGTGTCGCAACATTTTCCTCTCCTGGTCGCGCAGCCATATTAAAGATTCCTCCTCTTTGAGGGCTCACCTCACAGAACAGCAAACTAATGACTGGTAAAAAAAGAAGACTCAAGTCACTCGTGACAGAAATAAAATGTGCGGACTCGTTCGGCTTTTGTACCCTCCCCTTCCGCGCCCAACCCTCGAGCTGAGCGCCATTTGACCCGTCGACTGATCAACTTCTGTGTTTCCAACAGACGACATAATGCATGTAAGTTGTCCATGTCGGCGCTTAAACGCCTGTTCTTGAGGAGGGGAAGCACATTCTTTGGCCAATTGAATTCAGAGGACCCTTGGTGTCGTTATAGCTGTCCCACAACCAAAATAGCGGCCCCCACTAACCAAGACAGCACTAAAAGCACCTAAACTGACACCTTAGCCTAAGCTTCCATAGCGATCACATGACCTCGTGTGTTTTCCGAACGCGTCCAGGATCTTGAGGGGCACTCGTCACGTCACTCTTCAGCTTTCGTCTACGGGACGCGACGACATGGATAAGGCTTCACGATGCTTTCGATAGCCCCGGAATATGTTATGAAGACACCGTTACTGACCCCTTGAGATGAGCTTGACTGATCTTCCGGAGGAACAACCTCCATTACCATCTACAGAGGAGCCCTCAGGAGCTGAACAGCAAACAAAAGATGTCAGCAAAGATACCCCTGAGATCACTGAGGATGATGCTTTCAAAACGCTGAAATATTCCCTTTTGGGGCCATCTCTACTAAAAGCTGGTCAAGATAAGGTCGATCAAACAAAGGTACACCTTCTTCCCGTCCGCGCCACCAATTACCACTAAGACGAGCCCCAAGGTTTCTGAAATCATCTACAACGCTTCCAAAGGCTCTAAATTCTTCAATCGCGAAGAAGAACGAGACAAGGTCCTCACTCAAAAGATCGAACAAATCATCGCCCGAAAGGCACAACTTGAGAAAAGGGATCTGACTCGCGACCTGCGCAATGCCGACCGTCTTATCGCCGAACTTGAGCTCACTCGCGACCTCACGCAACATATTGTCCATGTAGATTGCGATGCATTCTACGCCGCAGTTGAGCTACTCGATCGCCCGGAAATAAAGGACCTCCCTTTTGCTGTCGGTGGTGGTGTTTTGACTACTTGCAATTATGTTGCGCGTAAGTTTGGCTGCAGATCAGGCATGGCGGGCTTTGTGGCCAAGAAATTATGCCCAAATCTGATCCTGCTTAAGCCAAACTTTCAGAAGTACAATGCTAAAGCGCATGAAGTCAGAGAAGTTCTCGTCAACTATGATCCAAGGTTCGAAAGCGCAAGTATCGATGAGGCATACCTGAACATTACAGAGTATTGTCAGGAACATCAAATGGATCCGGCAGAAGCCGTTGAACAAATGCGGCGAGAGGTTCACCAGAAGACGAATATCACAATTTCTGCTGGTATTGCTGCTAACGCAAAATTGGCCAAGATCTGTTCAAATATGAACAAGCCCAATGGACAATACGTATTACCTTGTGATCGACCAACGATCATGGCCTTCATGCGTGACCTACCAACTCGAAAGGTCAACGGCATTGGAAGAGTACTCGAGAGAGAGCTTTTAGAGATTGGCATCAAGACTTGTGGCGATCTTTACGAGCATCGTCAATATCTCAATCCCCTGTTTGGGGACAAGACTTCAGAGTTCCTACTCTCATGCTATTTAGGTCTTGGGCGCACCAAGATCCAGCCGGCAGAAGAATATGAGCGAAAGAGCGTTGGCACGGAGAGCACATTCCGCGATATGTCAGATCCTGCACAGCTAAGGGCGAAACTGCGGTCAACGGCAGAGGAGTTGGAGCAGGATATGAAGCGCGCAGAATGCAAAGGTCGTACGCTTTGTCTCAAAGTCAAACTCCACACGTTTGAGGTTTTCACCCGCCAGGTCGTGCTTCCACGTGCTATCCATCTTGCAGACGACCTATACAACTATGCACTTCCTATTCTTACCAAACTTGAACAAGAAATGCCTGGCATGAAGCTACGGTTAATGGGTCTAAGGTGCACACATCTGGTCAGCACCAAGAAGCCCGATACTATGGCCTTCTTCGGCTTCCGACCGCGAAGGACAGATTCAGAAGACGGTCCACCAGAGGGAGTCCTGAAAAGGAAAGCAAGTGATGGCGAAGGAGAATGGGAACAATGGCCAGAAGCTAATGCTCAACTTGATGACTCAGATGGTCTCTTAGAGGGATCATCTAGTAATCAAGATACTCCTAAACAATATCCAGGTAGAAGACACGGCAAGGAGATCGCTCCAAATCCTACAAAAACGAACGCTGTGGAGGAGCAGTGGTGGGATTGTCCCATCTGCGGTAGACCGCAAGTGGCCGACGAGCGGCAGTTCAATGAACATATAGACCTCTGCTTATCACGGCAGACAATTCGTGAGGCCGTGCAAGCTGACGGTCCATCGACAAGACGTGATCCTACACCAGAAAGCAAGAAGCCACGGACGACAGAGAAGAAGAGAGGGAGGCCAAAGGTTCCTGATCCGAAGCAGAGACAGTTATTCTTTGGATAGTAGAAGTCAAATGAATTTGATGATTGAATGATACAAACAGGTCTATCGTGTACAATTGTCTACCAAATATCCATACAATTTTGGTCTAGTTCCGTTGGTCAAAGCATATCTATCGTGACTCCAGATCCGTGAACGCCTTGCTCGTGTATGCGATATGCAACATTACATAGCCCTGGACTCCCGACTAGCTATCCTGTTCATCGTCTTTGTTCGTCTGATTTTTGAGTCTTCTTCCTCTTCATGCGCCAACTTCTCTCCTGGCAATCTAACGGCCTTGTCCAGCGCAACAGGAAGACCTCGATGCCGACCTCGAAGTATCACCAAACACAGCACGAATTTGCTGCCCCGGTGCATCCCACCAGCCATACTGTAGCTTTTACCAGGTAGTCCCATGGATAGACCAACGCATCCATAAGCAGAAACCACCTCGAACAGCACGTTGAAGACACTGTACACAAGAGGTTCTTTAAGAAAATGGTCTGTCTCAACAATCATGATGATGATGACAGGGAGGATGAGCCACCACATGTCGTGAGCGAGCTGTCCCCGGATTTGCTGCCCAATGAAGGAAATGCGAGAGGTGTCCTCTGGGCCTTTGGGTGGAGGACGCACACCAACACCATGAAAAGTCATAGATTTCTTAACTGTCTTTTGAGCTGCAGCAGTGACCCTTCGTCGCAATGCTGGTTTTTCAGGCTCCTCTGAGATGGCAGGGAGAACGCTATTTCCATTTCCGTTTTCAGCTTCCAACATTTGAGGGTCGTCCTCGTAGATACCAAGGGATCGTTCCTCATAAACATTGGAGTGACGCATCGTGATCGAGACAGGATACACGGAGATGTACATCATGATCATATAGAGCAATTGGACCGCAGGGTAGAGACTCGAGATAGAAACAACAGCGAAGCCGGCAGCACGGACAGCTTGGAGATTGTTAGCATGACTTTCGTATCCTACCAATTTTTTCAATTTTGGATTTCTCACTTACCGATTGCTTGGAACCATCCAGCAATAATACGGTCTGACACCGGCATGGCTTCCACAACATCGTTTCCGATATTCAAAATTTCGAATGCAAGCCAGTCGATCGTGTTGATGGTAACAATGACAGTCAAAAGCCACCATGTAGCCCCCGA
The DNA here is from genome assembly GCA_002980475.2 of Fusarium beomiforme. Taxonomy (NCBI): domain Eukaryota; kingdom Fungi; phylum Ascomycota; class Sordariomycetes; order Hypocreales; family Nectriaceae; genus Fusarium; species Fusarium beomiforme. The sequence continues at coordinate 34,997 of PVQB02000447.1, read as the reverse complement.
AGGGAAAAGGGTCGTGTATACTCGTCTGGGATACTTAAGAATGAACTCAATAGTCTCCTTCCACGGACCAAGAGTCTTGGGTTCAGTCGTCAATTGCAAGACCCTAAGACTACACCAAAGAAAGAATCTCAAAAGTAGCGGGTAACCTGTGTTTCCAGCTATAACCAGAATACCAACGACAATTAGCACAAAGTAACCATCCTGGAAGGCGCCCATGCCTGCGTCATTGAGTGACATTCCAGCATTATTGAATGCCGAAGACGAAAGGAAGATACCACACCACCAGGGGTTCACGTCATTGACGGTCGCCGCGGAAGGCCGGTTGATACTAATCCAAGCACCTAGGGCAATACCACATATAGCTTGCCACATGAAGCCGTAGAGAGGAACAGTGACAGCCAGGATTTTCAGCGCGCGATACTCACAGCCACCCAAAGCTTCACGCTCTTCAGATGTTAGATCGTAGAACTGGCCTCTCTTGCTCGTGTTGTGACTGCCAAGGATCTTCTTCCAGTGCAGAAGAAAGTCTTCTGATTCGTCGCTATTTACTGAATCGGAGGTAGAAGGTCGACGGTTGTTCTCAGTGTCCTCATTGCGTCGATAGATGGTAACACTGTCCCTGCCGGCACTTCGAGGCGACAAGTTCTCTGCGAATTGGATATGATCGCCGGAGTTTGGATTCATAAGATGATTTTGTGCAGGAGCTGCCACTTGCGTCGTATTGCTATCGTTGTCGTCTGAGTCGGATGAGATATGGTCCGGGGGAGCAGTGACTGCGCGGCGCATAGGAACAGTTGTCTTAAACAAGTCGTTATTATTGTCATGTTTCTCGGTTACCGGCTTCTGAACTGTTCCCAGACCGGGCAGGGTATTAGAAGTTTGGGCTGTCGCAGGCGACGTCTGGTATCTAGTAAAAGAGAGGAATCTCCCAAGTGGTTTGGTACGTCTCAATGCGGCTCGCCGTTTCCTCGCTTCTCGTTCTGCCCGAACGATGTCTTCAAATCGCTTCTCAAATGCTCGTTTTCGTGCCATGACCGTCCAGAATGAAACCCATAAAGCGCTTCCAATGATGAATAGTAGATATAGCAGAACCTGCTGCCATGTCGTGATTTCGGAAAGATTGATCGTATTCAAGCCTGTATCGCAGAATGACGATACAACTAAGAAGAGACAATCAACATACGGGATACTCTGGCTTGGTTCGCTCGACAGCCAGAAGATGAGTGAGAAGATGAGAGATCCGAAGATGAAATAGGCGTAGTGAATGGTGATGAAGTTAATGGGCGGTACCAGCCTCCCACCCTGTGTAGCGACAGCTCTGAGGCGCGGATGCTCCTCTAGAAGGTCATTCCAGCGAGATCTAAGAGACTCGAACATTTTGGTGGTTGCGCTGGGTGTGAGATGCCAAGATGTGTACCCCAGCTGAAAGGGTCAGGTCCCAAGCAATGGGTGCGGAGCTTCAGAAAAGCTTGTTTGTTTAATTAGACGTCGTTATTTGAAGTGATATGACATTTCGATTGTTAGAGTAGATTATGGTGTGATGAATCCGTGGTGATTCTAGGTACACCAAGTGAATGAATGGATGTTTCGGTAGTGAAAGAGAGACGTGAAAGAAATAGGTTTTGCTAGCAGATAAGGTTAAGACGGAAGATGGCAGATGCAAGGAAAGGAAAGAAACAGGATTGTATATACGACGCGGGCGCGAAGAGGGAGAGACAAGGCCGACAAAGGAACAAAGAACCGCTGATTCGGGAGATGTTGAGAGTGCCAACTGGCAGCGGATGTATCAATCGAAAGCTAAAAGGGAGACAAGTTACAAGGCCCCTTGGATCCAATGCTGCTGTGCAAGGTACCACGAAATTCAATGGTTGAGCGGGCGCTAAAAGCTTACCGCGTCCCAATTGAAACGGTTAGCATAAGGTGAGTTGAATTGACCCTTGACAGTAAATACAAGGTTGAAGGATCATGGAAAGGTCCAAGCTACAGACAAAGAGGAAGCCATTGTTCTAATATCCAACCATTTCATCAACTCTAGCTTGAGCAAGTACTTTCACAGCCTCAATTCCTTGACCAAGTCCAATTGAAGCTCTATTAAGGTTTAGATTCGGACATGTCTCTGGCCATTCCCGCTCGCCATCTCCATAACCATCCCGTCCGTCCCGACTCCCTCCCGGCGGAAACTCTTTAATTAGTTCCCGGGCATTAAAACGGGCTAAGGAGTCCCTTCCTCCAGCGGATGTCATTGGCGTTATCGTAATGGAACGTTGATGCTTTCGGTCTTCACTTATACGTGTTTCGATACCAGCCAACTTTCAATATCTCTTCTCTGCCTCCCAGTAGCCATTTACCAGTGTTGTCAATACTACCTAGTTTCACCAAAAAGTTCAGGTCTCAGGTATCGTTATCGCTCATCACTCCAAAAGAGTCGTCTTCACGTAGTCATGAGTTTAATTTAACCTCTACTCATTACCCAGTTGCTCCCCTTTCATGGATTGACCGTTGCGGCTTGTGGCTGAGCGTGCATCAACATGTAACACTCTCTCAGGAGAAAACAAAAGCCCCAAATTTGTTTTGCGATAAGCACGTTATCGGGGCCTTATCTCATCTGTTCATGTGTAGATACGCTCTCACCGGTCTTAAATCTTTGCCAGACGTACCACTTTCTCAGCCTCAGTCAGCAAAGGATATTCAGTACTATGATAGGTCTCGAGACCACAGTGCCCCGTTTCAGTGTTGTTCGCTGTCCTGTACACATAAACTGATGCGCTGTCGCCGCAACTGTATCGCACATCGCCGTCGTATTATAGTGGGCAACATCACTCACCACAGTCTTTGCCACCAGCACAGTCATGGACTTTGAACAGACTCACATGGTAGAAGCAACAACACGAAAAACGATCAAAGAGGGCTATAGTAGTCATTAATGGGACATGTGCCGAATCCCTGTCCCTAATGTTTCACAATACTCTTCATCATGAAACTTCGCTCAGAAACAACACCTACCCTACATCACAAATTCCATCCACATTTAGCTCCAAATGTTGACACTCTTCCGTAAGGGTTTCGACAATAATGTATCATAAATGAATGGTTCATAAGAATATTTACGCTGCATATGAGTTATTGAAATCACTGTCATCCGCCCCCGATTCGTATATAGCCAATAAAATCCCAGTTCTGGGGCTCCAGGTAGTTCATAATAGCATCACACTCACAGCATCGTCGACGACATTCAAGATCCAGGAAATTACTCAACATCGAACATGATCGCGATGAAATAGAGGCAATGACGCAGCATGAGCAGTTATGGACTTACACCGCTCGAGATGCGGCGGATCTATCAACACCCCACCTGCAAGTGAAGAAAGTCTCCATCAAAAAGTAAGCTCAAAGTAGCTACAAGTGACTAAAAGCTAGGAACCGTTACAAAAAGATCGGGGCCAGGTCATGTAATCCCTCCCCTGTGCAAGCTCACTTGTAAATACACATTTCATTGAGATATCTTACTCGACAATGAGTGATCAGGTTCGATGAAGACACCACCACATGCTTCAGCATGACTCGAGCAGACACACATGCATGTCTCCGTATATGATGAACATCCTTTGATGCAACAGAATATTGCTGAGTGATCATATCTTCTGCTGCTAGAAACAAAGTCATCCGGAAGAGCAACATGAAGGTATCGTATAATGACGTCGAGATCTACAGTATGAATCCTACCACTCCAGATAAACAGTAGACCCTCTCTACAGGGCAGTCATGCACATGCAACCAACATGTCACAGAGGGCCAGCGTGGGGCCGAGGCCCCAGCGGGAAAAACACGACGTTGACGTGACCGGGTTTTGTTTTCCAGCTTCTCATGGCTGTGTCTAAGACAGGATATGGTATGGTATGATATGTTATCCACAACGTAGATCATTGATCGTTGAAGATGTCAAATCTTTATAGCTCCTCGTGCTCAGGAGCGTCATCAGTGTCTGCAATGATGGTCTTGGCGGCATCAGCAGCATTGGCGACAGCCTCAGCAACCTTACCAGCAACGCCTTTGGTGGCAGATGCGGCAGACTCAGCAGCCTCACTGATAGCCTCGGCGGCAGTCTCGGCACCCTCGACGACCTTGGTCTCAATCTTCTCGGGCTTGGGGACACCCTGGATTCCAACGAGCTCTGTCTCAAAGACTGCAGATTTGTATTGTTAGGCGGTGAATATGAGGCGAGAGGGACCGGTGGGAATAACGAACCTAGGGTAGAGCCGGCGGGGATAGGGCCAATGGCTCGCTGGCCGTAGCCGTACTCAGGGGGGATGGTCAAAAGTCTAAGTCAAAGGTCAGTAAAGAGGTGTCCTGTGGCTGTAGCTGTATCCTTTACATACCGCTTCTCGCCAATGCACATATCGAGAAGACCCTCGTCCCATCTGCACAATTGTTAGTCTCGAGTTCGAACGCATCACTGTGATGAAGCATACCCCTTAATGACTTGACCAGCACCCACGACGAAGTCAAGAGGAGTACCACGGTCGTAGCCTTGTGTCCAAATTAGCACATGTTTTATGATGATCATGGATGCAAATACAAAGCGGAGGAACTTACTGGCATCGAATTGCTTGCCCGAGTCCTTGAGGGTGCCCCGGTAGTGCATCTGGACCCTGTCTCCCTTCTGTGTCTTGCGGTCGCAGACAACGGGAAGAGTAACGTCAATCTTGAGATCCTCGGCAACAACGCCAACGGCGGCAGAGGCAAGAGCAGAGAGGAAGAGGGCGGCCTTCATAGTGACGGTCGGGATTGATTGATGCGGTGGGGCAGGGAATTGAAGTTTGGAATGGAGGTCACAACGGTGCGGAAATTGTTGAGAAGCCTGAATTCGATCGGGTTGTGACGTCGACGGGTGTGGTCGGTTTGTCGTGTGAGGCAGTGTGAATGGATGCGAGGTTGTCGTTGTATGGATGAAGCTCTGAGGTGCCCCGGGGTAGGTTGTTGGCCTCTCTAACATTGAGCTGCGACGTGTCCGTTCAGCGGCTAAAAGCTTCTGTAGTGTAGCTTCTGTCCTTCTGATACAACAGCGTCATAGCTTGGGGGGGTCTAGCCAAGGAGCCTACTATTGGTCAATGGGGCCAGCTCGTCTGAATGACCCCATATCCTTGATCTGTTTCTGGGTTGTCACGTCTTGCATCTGCCAGATAGGGATGAGCAGAATCGACATTAACTGGGTCCATCCATGAGGACTTGCAGTCATGCTGGCCCTTCAACTACGTACATATGGATATCTGCTGCAAATCTGACGCATTACAAATATGCATTTGCATCTTTTGTTTCTGTTTCGGTCTGGCAGGGCGAAACCATCCATGTGACTCATGACGATAACACGACGCTTCGCTGTATTAATCCAGTTTTGTACTGTGCATGCATACAGCCAAGCAAGGCGCAAAAAGGAAACATCCCTTGGCGGTCCCTGATTCATCAGAGCAAGGCTGTTATCGAAACAGAGCATCGCGACGTCACTGGATGGTCATGCTTCTGAAATGACCATTAATCAGTGTCGGGCCTATCCGTCCATCCACCCGTATTCAGGGCACCAGGAATCATCTGCTGCGGCGGCTAGGGCGCCGATATACTTGCGCGTGACAGCATCAAGGCGAGATGGTGTAGAGCTTCAGCAATCGACAAGTTTACTACTCGAGCAAGCGCATCAGTTCCTGCAGCAGAAGATGCAACCCAGATGGAGACACATCCCAGCCTGCAGGTGTCAGATCCACCAGCGCCTAGAAGCCGTGGGCCAAGCGCTTTTTACGCTAATGCGCTTCACACTGAATTTCGCGTCTTGTCATGATGCTGTTTATCGAGACAGGGAGATATGATAATTCCCTTTCGACCCCTTTTCGTCACGGTGGGGGCATAGAGCTTCGATAGGCTCGAGTGCACAATCAGAAACATTTGTGTTTAAGTTTTGGGCAGCGATAGGTATGAGCTGGATCTAACTGTGACTGTTGTACAAGGGCGATGCCAGTCATGAGAGTCGAGGCCTGCTTCAAAGAAATAAGTAAGAAAAGGGGCCAGCAAAGAAAAAAGAAACAGAGGGTTGGATTGGAAGGTGTCTAAGACAAGGAGTGGAATTGTGAAATTCACGAAACAAAGCCTCACTCCCTTTCTTCCCCAGTTATGACGAACACGGATATTTTTAACTGTTCGTGGTCACCAACTTTGCTCCACGATCCCAAGATTATGGCACGTATTACTGGCGCTGGTGCCTATGGTGCCTGGACTGGACTCTACCTAGACTAACCTGTCTAGCATGACGGCCGCTGCGAGTGTTTCATGCATTCATTCAAAGGCCGTTGCATCGTGAAAGTGCCCCTGGTCTAGTAAAGTCTAAGTCATACTGGGGGTTGGTATTCAACCAGGACGCAGTATTGCAAGATAGACCAGAAGAAGCGATTCGTGGCCCCCAATTACAGGCAGCAACAGACAAATTATTACCGTCTTGTCTCGTCTCATCTATTTTGAATCATTCTCTTGGACTTGTATCCTCTCAGACCTGGTCGGTCCCTCTCGCGCACACCGTGGGGCTTGGTCTTTTGCCCTGCCCTGCATCAAATGCTGCTCATTCGCCCTACGTCGCTACAACTCCGCCCTATCCAGCGTCGCCAACCTTCACTTGTTGACCTGAATTTCGCCACCGAGGGCCTGAGCAGTGCTGTCACAAGGTTTTCTGCTATGAGGATGGATGTTCTGCAATTGCAAAGAGTCTTGCTGGGATGTTTTCTTTAGACTCTGGTCCCTTGCCCTTAACAGCCAGTCGATGCCCAATGATTTGACTACGCCCCATTATGCTGCACCCCGTATTGCCCATTCCCATTTACACACACCATCACTACCTAGCCTAGTACTCCCGTCCGTCGTGCTTTAGATGGCATGGCCCGCTTGCCGTGCCGGGCCCGGGAGTGCGTGCGTGCGTACGTGCTGAGTTCTTGGTCTCGTCTCCTTTGACTCACTCACTCCCCTGAACTTGATGGAATTCCTTGGGTCCCCCATATCGAAGGCTACCTAGCGTGCGAGATGCCTTGCGCTTTGCCAGGTAACCCTTGTCCTCCAGGCAGTGAGGGTCCTGGGTTAAGTCCACTTACAAATGATTGAGTACGTACTATCATTTCTCATCGTCAAGCTTCAAATACATATAGACCCCCTTCCTCCTGTCTATGCCGTTTCCTTTTTCATTTTCACCAAACACTCACAATACAAAGCCCTGAAACAACACACAACTTCGTCTTTTCAATCAATAACTTTTCAACTCTCGCAAACAACCACTACCCCTTACAACTCCAACCGCAGCCATGAGCTCCCCATACACTGTTCAAATCCACCAGAGCACCAAGGAGCCTTCAATCTCCAGCTCTTATAGCTACTCTTCTGGTTCGTACAGCTCTTCAACCAGCACAACTCCTCGATCTCTATCCCCTGGCGAGTACCGTGAGTACGGTGCTGGTAAGTTTACTACCACCGAGTCTCCGGGCTCTTTCACTTCGTTTGGCCCCACTCTGACCTTTGATGCAGACAAGCACACTACACAAGTCGCCAGCTCTGGTCGAAACCTGGTCATCAACCACAACAAAGTCTCCTACGAGAAAGACTCGCCGGCTCCTACATACTCGGGCGCATACACAAGGGCCGTCTAATCAAGTAGTGGCTACGGCTTTTTCTGTTTCCTATGTTTCATCGATTTCGAACAGCGACATGTAACGGATATGGGATATACACAACATAGACTGGCGTTTTGACATTTGAGGATATGGAGCAGGATTGAGCGCAGCATGGCGATGCATTTGGATTAGAGAGCACGGATTGTACAACGATAACCAAGATTGATAGACACTGGGACGGGCTGGATGGAGCTGAGACTTTTGTTCTTTTCTTTTTTCCTTTTTTTGTCTGTACCATTCGTATTTTTATTCGAGCGTCGGACGCTTTGTGGTCCGCGCTGCGCTTTTTAGAAGGCCCAAATCTCCCGTCTTGACCTCTTACAAGCCGAGACGGCTGGATGAGATATGAGACGGTCCGTCGGACTGGTCCGATTACAGAGATCCAATTTCAGACCTTGGAAGAATTTTCCAACACACCCTTCAGCTGTTTCAACCCCGTCCTCAAAATTGAACCTTGCTTAATTTTTAGAAATTTCATAGAAAGGGTCCAAAACACAAAATTAGTAATGATGTGATGGGTTGGATTGGGTCTCTGCAAAGGTGGATGGGGCCTTTGGGTTCCCTCCCGCTCGGTACCTGCAGCCCAACCCGTGGTAAGGGTGTTTTAGGACTCCTGACATGCAGTGCTCCTCCACTTTGAAGTGTATGAAGAGTTTCTCCACGTTGGAATTTTCTATTAAAATGGTTTAGACTGTAAAAAGATGAGATGGAATTTCCACTTCCTGCGGATCAATGAATTTGTCTCTGCCCAACTGGTGTGTGTGCAGAAGAGAGGTAGAGTTGTATCTTCACACCCCAAGCTTTGTTTTAGCGCACAGTCAGATGCGTAAGAGGGCTTGAGCGATTCAAGATTTTACAAAGTCAATATACTATAGCGATTACCACGGCCCAATTCAGGGCCTAATAGCGCCCATTCATAACCTTTCATTCGCAGTAAAGTCATTTCGTTACCAAAAAAAGATTTCAATTTCTGGCATCATGGATACCGAGGCTCATGACCCGGTTGCATGACATCATGCTCAAGCGCCACCCTCACGCTTGGCATACTCGTCCTCAATGGCCTCTTCGTACTTTTTCGCAGCTTCGTCCTGGGTAACAGTACGTGGATCGTCGTGCAAAACGCCCTCCTTGATGAGAGCCTCTGGGTCTGGGCGGTGCGAGATCTTGTCGTTAAGCTTATCCTCAAGCATGTGCTTCTCAAGCTGTGGGTGCGTTAGCGAGTGTGGTTTCATGGTTAAACGTTGGAGTCACTTCTTTCTGGTGTGCCTGGAGGCCTGGTGCTACGGTAGAGGCTGGAAGGATGTTTTCTGTTTGGGAAGATATGTAAGCATTGTAGACTTGAGGTAGCTTTTGTCGAGGGGGTTGCTCACTCTCTACGAGTTCGGAGCGTTCGGGGCGGTGCTTGAGGTGAGCTTCCAGGGAGTTTCGTCGTTCTACGGGTGAGATTGGAGACTCGTCAACGAGCTTGGGCTGTTCAGTAGTGTCCGCCATTATGCTGGTCTAGTATCAGTATGAGCTGATAAGTAGAACAGTTGAGTTCAGAGCAAAGTGTAAGTGTATTGCGACAGAGTTTGGAGAAGGAAAAGGTAGACAGACAGGTCTCAGAAGAAACGGATGCGGCGGTCTTAAGTTTATCTACTCCAACGATCTCAAGCTAAGGTCTCAGAAATGGGCCGTTGATGCGGCAGCGAAATGCCATGTTTATGCACATTGGATGTTTCATCGGGCGTGGTTGGCTTGATCCGCTCACCTGTTTTGCAAGCATGCCACCTTGTCTTGTGGCTACCCCGCAACCGAGAAGCTTACTACTGTAAGCTGCGCGTCAGAGGACAGGGGATTGGACGATCAGCTGCTGGCTAGGCTGAGTCGAATTAATTGTTAGTTGTTCCTGGACGGATGTTTTGTTCTTCCGTTTGGTGATACCATCATGATTGATAAGAGATCGGTCTGGAGCTTGTTTGGCGGGGACGGGATGCAGGCCAAGACGCTTGAAGCTGGAGATGAACGGAGTATCCGATGGGTAACTATGGGCCACTTGAATGGTTCAGTGGTGGTTGATTGCATAGATCAATGCTATTTGCATAAGTTCCGAGGTTTCCAGATCTCATCCTTATTATGCTTTATGTACAACATTCTGTCATAGCTCTATTGCAGTGTCGGTGTAAGAGGAATGAGGAATATTGATGAAATTCAGCCACTTGGTGGCTGCATATGTCCGAATAAACATGTAGTTAATCGCCGTTGATATACATACGAGAATACGGTCGTCGAGGTGGCATTTGCTCATCTGTATGATCGAGTTGCTGCTGACGAAACTGTTTAATACCACGTCTTTATCAAACACCAACCCCAGCATTGTTCCTCAACATCCCTGCATATTATGCCCCGAATAAGTTGGTAACCACTCTTTTTTCTGTAGGAGTTAGAACATGAGAGGAACTGTTATCATTTAACACAGAAAAATTTGACAGCAAGTCAGGACGATTCTTATTCCCAGAATAAACCAACTATCGCACTGCACAATGACGACACATCGGGTATGAGCGAGTAAAAAGCAAGGCAAGATTCATTAACGCAGGGATTACCGAGTCAGGATATTCTTAGAATCATCCGTAGAACACCGCGAATCGAACGAATAAACATTTCCCTCCCTAATTCTTGTAATTCACGCTGCCTGGAGCAGACTTTTAATGCCGCGCGTTTTCATACAATAGCCAGACGTTAACACTTGCTACCGCCACTTATTGCGTAAGGCTGCACAGTAATCCAGGGGGCTGTGCTGGGCGGAAAATCGTCGGCGTTTCGTCACCCTTCAGGCACCAGATCATCACTAAGGTGAACACAACCTCCCAAGTCCAGTCGTCTCCAGCCACACCAAACCTACCTGAGCTTCCAGACTTTCCTTTGGAACTTTAACATCGCATTTTCTTCTCCGACTTTTTTACACCGGAGATCTTCAATTCTTTCCTACGGGCTTGAGTTTTAATGCTCGTATAGATACAACCAAAGAACCAACTATCTTCCGTTTCCTCCTCCCCTCTCCTCCCCATAAGTCGCACATCATGGTACGCTATCAGCCCTCCCACATCGGCGCCTTTTTCGCTGACAACTCTTCCTCACTTCTTAGGGAATATCAAGACGCCCTAAGAACAAGGGCGCCGGTGCAACCGCGGACGGCGCAGGCGGAGGCGCGAAGCCCAAGAAGGCCACCTTTGAGACAACCAAGAAGAAGGAGATTGGTGTTTCCGATCTGACTCTGCTGAGCAAAGTCTCCAACGAAGCTATTAACGAGAACTTGAAGAAGCGATTTGAAGGCCACGAGATTTATACCTATATTGGACATGTGTTGGTCTCCGTCAACCCCTTCCGGGACCTGGGTATCTATACCGACCAGGTCCTCGAGAGCTACATGGGCAAGAACCGTCTCGAGATGCCACCCCACGTTTTCGCCATCGCCGAGTCCGCATACTACAACATGAAGGCATACAGCGACAACCAGTGTGTCATTATTTCGGGAGAGTCAGGTGCCGGAAAGACCGAGGCGGCCAAGCGCATCATGCAGTACATTGCTAGTGTGTCTGGTGGAGAATCCGGAGATATCAAGCAGATCAAGGACATGGTGCTGGCAACCAACCCCCTACTCGAATCGTTCGGAAACGCAAAGACTCTACGGAACAATAACTCGTCGCGATTCGGCAAGTATTTACAAATCTACTTCAATGCACAGGGCGAGCCCGTGGGTGCCGACATCACAAACTACCTCCTGGAAAAGTCGCGAGTGGTGGGCCAGATCACAAACGAGCGAAATTTCCACATCTTTTACCAATTTGCAAAGGGTGCCTCACAACAATATCGCGAAACATTCGGTGTTCAAAAACCCGAGACCTACGTCTATACCAGTCGGTCAAAATGCTTGGACGTAGATGGCATCGACGATCTTGCCGAATTTCAAGACACGCTCAATGCTATGAAGGTTATTGGTCTTACTCAGCCTGAGCAAGATGAGATCTTCCGAATGCTGGCGGCTATTCTATGGATCGGAAACATCCAGTTTCAGGAGGACCAAGGCGGCTATGCAGAGGTCATCGACCGATCAGTGGTTGACTTTGCCGCTTACCTATTAGAAGTTACCCCTGAGCAACTCATCAGCGGCATTACAATTCGAATCTTGACACCAAGAAATGGCGAAGTTATCGAATCGCCCGCCAACCCAGCACAAGCGCAGGCTACCCGAGATGCCTTGGCAATGGCCATTTATAGTAACCTTTTCGATTGGATCGTCGAGCGCATCAACAAGTCTCTCAAGGCGAGACAACCAACCACCAACACGATCGGTATTCTGGATATTTATGGATTCGAGATTTTCGAGAAGAACAGTTTCGAGCAGCTATGCATCAACTATGTCAACGAGAAGCTGCAGCAGATTTTTATTCAGCTGACTCTTAAGGCCGAGCAAGAGGAATACGCCAGGGAACAAATTCAATGGACGCCTATCAAGTATTTCGACAACAAGGTTGTGTGCGATCTTATTGAACAGATTCGACCGGTGGGTATCTTCTCTGCTATGAAGGATGCCACCAAGACTGCCCACGCCGACCCCGCTGCTTGCGATCGTACATTCATGCAAAGCATCAACGGCATGTCGCACGCTCATCTCACTCCACGACAAGGAAACTTCATCATCAAGCATTACGCTGGTGATGTCACATACACTGTTGAAGGTATTACGGATAAGAATAAAGATCAGCTTCTCAAGGGTCTCTTGAACCTGTTCCAGCACAGTGGAAACCAATTCGTTCATACCCTGTTTCCTCGACCCGTCGACCAAGATAACCGAAAGCAACCTCCTTCGGCAGGCGACCGTATCCGAGCTTCCGCAAATGCCCTGGTCGATACTTTAATGAAGTGCCAGCCTTCATATATCCGTACTATCAAGCCCAATGAGAACAAGTCGCCAACAGAATATAACAGCCCCAATGTACTGCATCAGATCAAGTATCTTGGTCTCCAAGAAAACGTTCGTATTCGTCGTGCTGGTTTCGCCTACCGTCAGGATTTCGACAAGTTCGTTGATCGATTCTTCCTCTTGTCTCCCGCTACCTCGTATGCTGGTGAGTTCACGTGGGAGGGTACGACTGAGGCTGCTGTGAAGCAGATTCTCAAGGACACCAGTATCCCCAAGGAGGAGTGGCAAATGGGTGTTACCAAGGCCTTTATCAAAGCCCCCGAGACACTGTTTGCTCTGGAGCATATGAGGGATAGATACTGGCACAACATGGCTACCCGAATTCAGCGCATGTGGAGGGCTTATCTCGCCTACCGAGCCGAGTCCGCCACCCGAATTCAGCGGTTCTGGCGAAAGAAGCGAACTGGAGCCGAATATCTTCAGCTCCGTGACCATGGCCATCAAGTTCTTGGAGGTCGCAAGGAGAGACGCCGTATGAGTTTGCTGGGCTCACGACGATTCCTTGGCGACTACCTGGGTGTCAACGCAAGCACTGGCCCTGGCGCCCAGATCCGCAACGCTGCAAACATTGGCTCAAACGAAAAAGCTGTCTTTTCTTGTCGTGCTGAGATTCTGGAGGCAAAGTTCGGTCGATCCAGTAAAGCCAGCCCTCGCATCATTGTGGTCACCAATAGCAAGTTCTACATCATCGCTCAGATGCTCGTCAATGGCCATCCTCAAATCTCAGTCGAAAAAGCGGTACCCTTGGGAGCTATCAAGTTCGTCGGTGCCTCATCAGCTCGCGATGACTGGTTCTCACTAGGCATCGGTTCTCCTCAGGAAGCGGACCCCTTGATGAATTGTATACTCAAGACGGAAATGTTTACTCAGATGCAGCGCGTGATGCCCGGTGGATTCAACCTTAAGATTGCTGACACAATTGAGTACGCCAAGAAACCCGGCAAGATGCAGCAGGTAAAGGTCTTGAAGGATTCTCAACTTCCAGTTGACTACTACAAGAGTGGCGCAGTTCACACCCAACCTGGTGAGCCACCAAGCTCTGTCTCCAGGCCTACACCCAAGGGCAAGCCTGTGCCTCCTCGTCCCATCACTCGAGGCAAGCTTATCAAGCCTGGTGGTCCTAACGGCCGACCCTCTCGCATTCAGGGCAACCGCACCGCCAAGCCTCGACCAGGCGCAGGTCGAGCCGTACCTCAACCACCAGCCGCTGTTGCCAACATCGCTGCTGTCCCTGCTGCTGCTACTCAGAGCACTCCTCGTATCGCTCCTCGCCCTGGCGCGAACGCTGCAGCTTCAACTCCTGCCACACACAACGCTCTCCCAAGTCATACTCGTAATGCTAGTGGCGCTGGACGTGCACCTCCACCTCCACCTCCTCCTGCTGCCGCGGCACGTCCACCAAGCCCGCCGAAGGTGATGGCCAAGGTGCTGTATGACTTTGCTGGACAGCGTGAGAACGAGCTCACCATCACCGCGGGTGAGATCGTTGAGATTGTGCAGAAGGAGTCTAACGGTAAGTTTAAACACTCTGTTATCGGTCGCTTAAAGATTGCTAACATGTTGAACTAGGTTGGTGGTTGGCCAAGAACCCTCAAACTGCACAGCAGGCTTGGGTCCCTGCAGCATATGTCGAGGAACAAGCTCCACCTGCTCCTCGAGCTCCCCCGGCTCCTCCACGATCTAAGCCAACACCCCCTGCGCCTCCAGCTAAGCGCCCTGCTGCTAACCGTAAGCCCGTCGAGCTTCAACAACGTGACTCTGGCATGAGCCTCAACACGCCCAACGGAGACAGCCGTAGTAGTACACCTACACCCAGCCTGGGAGGCAGCCTGGCAGATGCTCTGCTGGCTAGGAAGAACGCTATGCAGAAGGAGAAGGAGGATGACGATGACTGGTAGTCGACATAACGAGTTTATGCTTCACGATATTACTAAGGAGTCGAAAAAAGGAACTTTGATGACGTTTAAACTTTTGCACCTACATTACACTACATAGCACAGCACGCAAGAGAAGAGGAGGGATGATATATGACAGTGTGTGCTTTTTCTGTTGTATACGAACGAATAAGACTGTGCTGGGCAACCGGGGTGTAGAAAGCCGCAATAAATCACGGCCGAGTTTGGTTTTGGTTTTCTTTTCTTGATGCTTTGGGCAAGCGTTTGTAGGGCGAACCGTTCTAGGATGAACGGATGGATGAGTATATTCATATTCATAGCAAGAAGATTACAGAATTTTAGAAAGGTTAAATATTTTGATTTCTAAATTTGTTATTCTCTATTATACATGTTCTGTCATCTATTCGTCTGAAACATCTCGTTGTAGCACTTTTCGTCTTCGTATAAGCTCTGCAAGAGGCACATCATCATCTGCTGCCTCAGCTTCTGACTCTTCCTCATCAACACCATAATCCCGCAGTCTATCACCGTCCGAGTTCACCCATCCAAAATCTTCATTAATGTCACGATCATACTCTTCATCATCATACATGTCAAAGTCATCAACTTCTTCCAACTCCGCCATGAGATGTCGCTTGCGTTTTGTGTCGTCAGCCTGTCGCTTTAGAAACTCAGCCTTAAACTCGCTTGAGCTCAAGTTCGCTTGACGCAGCTCCTCAGCATAGTCACGGTTTGCAGCTGGCCAGCCTCGAGCGGCGTGGCGAATTTTATCAGGATCGGGGGGTGGCCAGAGTCCCTCGACACGATTGAAGCCATTCTCTTCCCATTCCCAGCCCGAGCCAGTGCCGTCCTTGGCGATGGCGGGGTTTCCTCCTAAGGGGAAGAACCACAAGAGGATGTTGCGAGTACCCATCGCTTGAGCCATGTTGTTGAAGAAACCAACATCGTAAGGAAACTCGAGTCTTTCGAAGCGAAATTTCTCGCCATCGGGGCCTGTAACGTCCCACCAATCCTTAGGGCCTTTATCCATAACAGCTTCATGTCGTTCCTGCTCCCATCCCTCGATCATAGTTTGGTTGAATATCCATGACCTGACGGTGTTAACAAACATAATACCCAATGCAACAGTGGTGAAAAAGTTGACAATAGCAATTAGCGATAGTCCGATTAGTCCCGAGAGACTAGGACCGAGGTATGCAGGCAGTCTTCGATGTTCCCAGATCTTAGAGAAGCGTTGCCATAGAAAGTAGCCCAGCATCCATAGCGATATGTTCGTATATACCAAGAAGCGCAGAAAGTGCGGAAACGTAGTCATCGAGACGCAGTTCCTCGTCCAGGGACAATGATGATCCATCTTGGGAACACATCTCGCACAATGGCGACAATGATGCGCCCTGGGTGGTTTCGGCGCCGCACATTTGTTGCACCACCGCTGCCCATCAGCCTCAATGACACGGTCTTTAAAGATATATCGACCCGGATCGACGGTTACGGCTCGGTAGTAGGTTATCCATAGAATAAAGAGGAGGGTATTGAAAATGATAGTTTCGCGGCGCGAGGGAGGACCGGGTTCGAGAGATGTTGAGTAATGGAAGACAAACTGAGAGAAATAACCAAGAAATGTAATTAGGGCGCATACAGAGGGCACGGCAAGACCCTTGATAAAGGGCACGTCGTTGAGGCCGGCCATGATGAAGCTTCAACTTAGGCTGTTACATCACATGAAGGTTTAATTTAACTTCTATGTGCCAGCCATTGTCAGATAGGTACCTAGCCATGATGCCCCTAAATTTTAGTGGGCCGTTTCTGTTTGTTTCAAGACACTGTATCTGGAACATCCAGCGAATAAGAGCCCGCTTAGGTAAGTCTCAGGGGTCTTCGTCAGCAGTTTCCTGATAATCAGCCAGAATTGACCAGGGGTACTGTCTGGTGTTTTCTACATCATGACGACGAGATGAAACTGCGATTGATGAAAATACTGACTTGAAGCTTGTTTTTATGTTTTATTTGAAAGTCAAACGCTGAACTGAGACGACATGAGTCATTTAGAGGCGTCTTTGAACTTCGGTATTTGTTGTTTCAGTCTATATTGGCCTTGAGGGTGCTGATAAAGTCATCATGGCTGGAGATACGGTGGTTCAATTATTCGCTTTATGGTAAGCTTCACCCCCTTCATCAGTTATCAAGACTAATTTTGTTCAACAGTGCCGCCTCTTCATTCTTTTATGTATCCCAGACACTCGAACGCCACTCTCTAACAGGTCAGTTTCGACTCACTCATGAGGTTCGCTATCAGAACTAACAAGAGATGACGGCAGAGAGTCCAAGATTATCATCATTTCTTGTATTTCTTTTCTCTGGGCTAGTCTGCTATGGGGTCAGTTGTGTAACCAAGTGGTTCCCTGGCGCAGATGGACGCTTTACTACACATCGTCGTCAAGGATCTCTACTTGATGGCACACACGATGCTCATAACGGGAAGAATACACATCTTCCAGGGCGGCCTAGAAGATTGTCACTTCCAGTGCTTATTCTCTGCATAGTTTTAAGGCTTGAAATATTTCATCGTGTGAATTATCAGCAACAATGCGCGGCTCCTGGCCTTGAGGTGAGACTAAACTCTCCATCATCACATGGGTCGTATAGAAATTAACAATCTCCCAGTCTTTTCTCCCGCTCCTTTTCTTCATATATGAAATATTCACCTCTAGGCGAAAATGGGGCTTTCCGCCGGCAGAAGACCCTGATGACCCCTGGCGCTCATGCTTTGATGACCTGAT
This sequence comes from Fusarium beomiforme, assembly GCA_002980475.2. Lineage (NCBI taxonomy): Eukaryota > Fungi > Ascomycota > Sordariomycetes > Hypocreales > Nectriaceae > Fusarium > Fusarium beomiforme. The sequence goes on along the minus strand of PVQB02000447.1, from coordinate 17,659 downwards.
CGACTGGTTCAGCGGCCCAAGAGCTATGCTTACTATGGCTGTGTCCAGTCTTATTTTATTCTCTACAGGCACCTATTACGCCACGAGCCAGACGACTCGCTCTACTTACTACTGCTTCGAACTCCTGGAGAGCAGGCGATCGACACTCGCTTTACAGTGCATGGGACTAATGCTGGATGCCATCATCGTGATCCTTCTCTGGCGCTTACTGGCCTGGTCGCGAACAGCTAAGCTTCGTCTACGAACCCTTGGTACAGTCCTTACGCTCTCGTCAATATCAATGGGCCTTGTATGGGTTGGAAGTAGGCTGTTCAGGGGGTCTTCCGTCTTACACGCTGGCTTTGGCTTCCTTTACGGTTTTGATATCATCGTCGACAGTGTTGCATTCGCGGCACTCATGATTTCCGCTACTTTCTGGGTTTGCGAAACATCACCGCTTACACCATGCGCTATCATCACGTTTCTCGTAGGAACAGCAAAGGTCTGTAAAAACATCTACAGCTATGGAGATTACCTTCACCCTACGAGGCTTCATGAGATCACTCCGCTTTACTTCATTGCCTTTGGTATGATCACATTTACCTACACTCAGGGCATTGAGTCTGTTATCTTCATCAGGCGATTCGTTCTTATGGCTCTTCTCGTTGGGTTTGTCGTGGGCACAACTGTTTTCATTGCAAAATCAGACCCACAGTCTTTCAACCGCCATCCTGTCAGTGATTTTATTTACAGAGCCAATATAAGACAGGATCGTTGGATGCTGGAAGCGAGCACCAGTGGAAGTCTCACTGTCGCCCACAAAATCTACAAGGAGCGTCATGACGGACGAGACCCTCCCCCCGCCTTTGCAGACTGGTATGAGCTTGCCAAAGGCACTGTTGTTATTGACAAGTTCGATCAAATCGACCAAGATTTGGCCCCATTCAAAGCTATCCCACCCAACAAGCTACGGCAACGAGCATCCACATTATCTCAGATGCCAGGCATTCATACAATCGGCATCAAAGACGGCAAGGCGTCGAGGCTACCGGAAATTACTGGCCGTGATGCAGAGGTGCTGGACAGTCTTGTAGCAACTATCAACAAATTTGCCAAGTTCCTCCCTGATATGCTCTTCCCCGTCAACTTGGAGGCTACCCCACGAATTCTCCCTTCATGGGAGACAGCAAATGGACACAGCAGAGCTGATCTGACCCCAATTGTCAATTTGATATCGAAGAGGGCAGTCGAAGAAGATAACGCAGATGAAGTTAAGAATATAAAATCTACGGAGACTCCTGTGCCTGCCCCTTTGCCAGCGCTGCCCGATTATCCTAAGACGGAACAGCTCTCCAGAATAAGCCCGGCCAACTATCGCCAGATGCAGGTTGAGGCATGTCCTCCTGGTTCACGTACACGAACCAGCCCCCATTGGAACATTGGCGAGTTCTGCGCTGAATGCGTACGAAGACATTCAAAAGCACAGCTGATGGTCAACTGGCAACGGTCACTCCAATATTGCTCCCAACCTGATCTCAAGTACCTCCACGGCATGTCTCTCTCAACTCCCCATGCGGAGCCAATTAGAGACCTTCTGCCCTTATTTGGATTTTCTAAGTCAGAGCCATTCCAAGATATCCTGATACCTCTTCCACAGCCAGACGATGACACAGCTGATATAGGCTGGAAATTCGATCGTCGTTATGACGCCATGTTCTGGCGAGGTCAAACTGACAACGCTGTTATTTCTGACCAGGCCTTGCGTGGCAACCACAAGTTCCGACTCCTTCATATGCTTGGTAATCAAAACCCGGAGGACAAAGTCTCAATGGTTCTCCCAACGGCGAAGGAGCCATCTGTATATCAGCATGAAAAGGTGCCAATCACAGAGGCTAATCTTGTCTTACCCTCGAGCGTCGGTATGAACAATTATACAGGCTGCATGGGCCCCAATTGTGAATTTCTTCGTCAATTGTACCCCATTGTTACCGAAGCTCAGGATCAAGAACCCCTCGAATACCGATACATCCTCCTCCTGGACAAGGACAACGGACCCTCACCCGATCTTCTCCGCGTGCTCCGCTCAAAGAGTGTCCCTCTCATCTCCACCATCTTCCGTACGTGGTATAGCGATCGCCTGATCCCATGGCTGCATTTCGTACCCATAGATACACGCTATCAAGGCCTGCACACCACCTTGACATACTTTACCGGCACTCAGAAGAAGGCGTATCTCAACGGACGGGATACTGACATGAAAGGGCTGGCCAAAGATGGTGAGTGGATCGCACAGCAAGGTGCCAAGTGGGCAAACCAAGCACTGGGAGAAAGAGACAAGGAAGTATATCTCTTCAGGCTGCTGCTTGAATGGGGCAGGCTAGTTGACGACAAACGTGATGAAATTGGGACAAGTAAGGATGACAAGGGCGAGCTTAAGAGCTCACCATGGACAAAGAACCAGAAATGGTAATTCTGATAATTTAATCGGTGGCGAGTATTTTCGTCTTATTTTGAGAGCTGATAACCTGCTGGCATCTTCTTGTATATTTATTATGAGGCATAACTACTAGAGCAGGATGGCTGTCTCAAAATCATGCAACTTCAATAGTGAAGAAAGTCGTACAAAATCGAACCACATTTCGCTCGAGCTTGCAAAGCATACGGCCAATTTGAGACCTTGGATCAAGAACACCGAAGATCACATGAGCGGTATCTCAAAAGGAAGCCGATCGACTTTCATCGTCGCTATGCAGTCTCCGGAAATTCGGAAAAGGCCAGGGTTGTGCACCTAAGGTATCGATACGCGGGGGACAGCGCGAATGATGCACAACCAAGACTCTATACAATCCGTGCAATACTCGATACAGACAGCAGCTGGGGATCAAATTCAGGCCTGAAGCAGGCGGTAGTTACACCGCGGTGATTCCGCCGCCATAGCGGTTAGAAAGCGGCCCCAGAACGGTCTGCTCGGCTCATGATAAACCGATAAGACGAAAGCTCTGTCCAATCCCGCATGGGTACAGGGCCCAGTCCGGCAATTCCTTTTCGATATTCGGGAACCCGCGCCGGAGACAAGTCCGGAATCATTGCCCGACCTTCAAAAAATGCTCAGTAGATATGTGCGTGGCGAAAGAGAACTCGAAACCAACGACATATGTCAAGCCCCGTTCCAATGAGACGTGAAATCAAGGTAAGAGCTTTTTTCAGGTCATTATTTTGAAATTTTGTAGCTTGAATGTCTTTGGCCCAATTAATCAGACTCTGACGGCTAGTAAAAAAAACAGCATTTGCACTCATTCTTCATCGGTTGCAGACGCCTTGTGTCGGTGAATCTAATGTTCTCGGTGGAGATCGCACACCGATTGGCCGATCGTAAGGAGTCACGTCGGGTCGATGAATCAACAAGTCCTTGCTTTCGTTGAGCTTGGACCAACCACAAGAATTTAATAGTGGACCAGATCTGATGATGTCTCGCGAAGGGATCTCGGTGAAGACCCGGAGCCAGGTTCGACTGGGGTCAAAGAGAGTTTGATGTGTGTTACCACACCCTCTTCGTTCAAAGAGGTGGTATACGCCACATTGCAGGAATACTGATACAAGAAAGGATTCGAGCACATCAAGATGGGATCATATGTGGGCTTGCGGTGCTTGTGAGTGTATGAGATCGACTTCAAGTAAGACAGACAACTGACGATATGTGCGACCATGTGGAGGCCCAAGTTGACAACTTGTAACCAGTGTACATCCACAACTACTCTCAATACATCCGTAGTAATGTAATTATTGTACGGTATTCACACGTACGAGACGATCGGCTTTGCTTGGTCGCATTCGACTTAACCTCGGTGAATCTACTTCAAACCTGCCCCAGATGTCGGGGTTCAATGGATTCAGCAAGAAGGAAAGAAGAAAAGACTGGGCCTTTGCTTTGGCTTGTGAGCATGGGGGCGGAGAATTGACCCTTGTCTTGGCCAGTAGGGGCCCCTGGTAATGATACGGGCCCCTTGGTCCCCTAGTTGCCGATGTTTTTCTCTGTATGAATTCTGGGGTGAGGTGAGCCGATGAAGCACCTGGTGAAGACAAAATTCATTGTTGATGTCGAAGTTGGGCGGAATTCAGCCACCGCTGATCCAATCTAATCGAGTCGAATTGATAATTGCAATGCCGTAATAGAATACTGCACACCCTTTTTTGCTTTCCATAATTTAATGCGAGGCAGCTCTGTCGTGCATGCTCCCAGGTACAGCATGCTGTACATAAAACAGGGTGCGTGCTCAACACTTCAGGCCATAGCTAACAATAATTGGAGGGACGGGATGATGGATGTTGGACTGTCTGCCATGTGCCTGCGGCTCTGCGACGGGAACTTGACTCTTCACTAACAGCGGCCATCAAATAACGTGCCCGATTGACAAATTGAATTTGTGGTGCTTCTTCCCGACGTCACAGCCGAATCATTCGTTGTACCGTGGGTACGGGGCCATACTCCTCCTCACCGAACTGGGACGGGCGAATGACAACACTCCGTGCGGTGCTAGCCTGAGTGGTTTTCCTTCTCCTTGGATTGCTTGAGACCTGCTTCTGCAACATGGAGGCGCGCCTATGGAACCAGCAGGCCTGGAGTGTATGGAGACGGTTTGTGGAAGCTAAGCTGTAACTCGCAGTAGTGTGAGTGGTAGGTGCGTAGAGCTGGTCGGGGTGTAAGTGATTAACCGTGGGTAGAGTATTCAATGGCACTGAACATTTTACTTTTCTCAATAGAAGGAGAAACAGAATCAAGGGAAAAGTCGGTACCACCCCACGTCATCGTAATTTCAGCGTTCGTCTCTATAAAGAAGCGAGGACAAAAGCAGGGCGCCGCGAAGCTTTCTCTGTCTGTCCAGCTCACGCTGGTTGACATAAATGGATGTTAACATAAAAGCTACCAATAATCCCACATGCATCGAGACAGGTGTTATTAAGGAAACCATGGAAATTCCACGTAAACAAGCTATCGCCAACACATACTGACAATAATAGTCAGCCTCGATCTTGAGGTCAAAACGTCTACTCAAATTAGAACAAGACGAACCATGATGACGGCACCGAAAACCAATGGCTCGACTGAGTAGAGTTAGAAGAACCATGTAAGCGTAGCATGCCTTGGCCTACAGGTCGCAGCTGCCGACGAGGCTGGCCGCAGACCACCCACCCACCGGTGACGGAACCCGGTCGCCTCATGGGGATGGAAACGCAGCTTGCAGACGTGAGACACACAGTCCAATAGACCAGAATTCGTTGTTGCAGGAGCGAACTCGGAACTCCATGAACCCATGAGAGCATAGTCTTGAGGTGCAAAAGTGGAAAAGAGAGAATACAGGGCAGCTCCTCGCTTACGATAATGAAGTTATTAACAACGTGATGAACATATCTGACGTCCCAGCTTTTGACGTTGAAAGCCAGGGGAGCTGGACTGTCTGTGCTCGGTGTTGCACCTCCGGTCAAACAGATGCTTTGGACAACGGGTCCTTGCACGGATCTCTTCACAGGATGCTATGGGGCATGCCATGCGACGAACAGGGTTTAGCCATCCATCAGTCCGTGGTACTGGTTACACGCAGACTGTCTGACCCTGAGCTTGAATTGGGAGTTGATTCAATAAAGTAGCTGGATCTCTCAACATGACCCAAGCGTATCACTTTTGATCGAGTTCTTTCTTCGCTTGCTTGATATTGGTATCCGGGCGTCTGCCCCAGTTCTGCACGTATGGGTGATCGCTACTTTGAGACGTCCCGGGGTATGTTAGCGTGCATATGGAGCAGTGCGTCGTAATTGTTGTTCATTCTCGTCAGATGAATCAATGTGGCCGGACTTATACGGCCTTGAGGAGGACTAAAGATCGCAGCAAGCTTAGTTCGATCAAACACCCAATGCTCAGGGTAATTGAGTTGAGCCCTGTTAAGATACTGCACTTGTATTTAAGCTGCGCCGATATCGCCTCGCCTGACTTGTTGCTCAATCTTGACATATTCAGTACCAATAGACGAGGTGTGGTTGTGGACATATCTGGTTGCGGTCACAGGGGTAAATAAAAAAAAGAATCACATTACAAGAGGAGGCAATGGGGAGATAGAGATGTACTGCCTCCAAAAAAAAAAAAAAAAAGCAATTCTGAGTAAAGTCCCGCCTTACTGATGTGATGTTTTGATTGGCAGGGACACCAGAAACTCGCGTCGTCACGTTATAGGCACAGATTAACATGGGCATTGGGAAGGTCCTGCACATACAGTTCATTACATTACACATTACCTTACCTACATACAGGGCAAGGGTAGTATTTGCCGCTGGAGCCGCGTATCATTGCTATATAACGCTACTGTACCTTGACCAGTCTAGTGGAATGCAGACTTGATTAATTGGATTGTAAAGATCCTTACTCCTAGGTCGTCCGAGACTCGAGGTTGAATCCTTAAACCGTTGTGTTATCAAACGGAAGGTGCTGCCATTTTTTCTGTTTTATACCGAGATGTACCGTTCACCTCGGCCGGGGTTTACAGCCGGGTCTAGCCTAAATCGTCTCACCTTGTCTTGCTTCACGAACCTCATCCCACGGCCGACTTGAACTATCATTGGCCTTTTTAGAATTGTTGGATTTTCTGTCTGATGATAGAGACATGCATATGATCTCAGTCTTTCCTCTGAGAAATCCCAACAAATTCATATATCTCAGTAATTTTTTTTGGATGGGCAGATATAACGACTCGGCATTAATTGTCCATCTTCGGCTCCTGACCTCGACTGACCTTGAACCCACATAGAAATCCAATGACCATCAAATTCAAGGCTACCTTAGCTACTCCATTCGGCGACTCGTTCCATTCTACCCCATCGCAGGTCCCCCAAAATACATACATACAGGTCGATGTATTCCCGGGCCGGTCCCCTACAATCATCTCAGGTACCTGGCCCATGCATTTGCTGCGAAAAGCTACCTCATTTTGATCTCCTGCTTCCCGGGGAAATCCACTTCCCTTCTGGCGGGCTTGTCACTAGCAGCGCTCCTCTCCGCCGTGCAGAGTGCTGAGGCACCTAATTGCTTCCGCTCACGCCCCTACCCATCCCACTTTCGCTGCAAATCACGCTCTGATTGGTCTCATTATGGCTAGACTCTTCTCTCCCACGCCCCATCCCCTCCGCTTCCTTCACCTTTCTACACGCCACTACATTCATCTCAGGTCAGTCTTCGCGACAACGGAACACTCTCGGTCTCTTTCCATGGCAAGAACTTGCGTTGTCTTTTTCTTGCTCTTATTAACTACTGTTTCTCTTTAGTATCCCATCTCCTTGTCCAAGTGACCTTGATCTGCTCTATTATCTCACCGTTGCACTCTCCGTTCACCTTAACCATCTCGAAATCTGCCTTGGTACAGCATAGCCTATAGACCGGCTTTTCGTATATACGACTTCCATCTCGCCTTCAAGTAGCCTTGATCCGACCAAACATTCCCTTCATTCCACAAGCTAACAACCGAAACTTGGGGCTTTATAGGGAATTGAGGTATCATCTACTGGCTATCTTGCATCACGTACCCAGCCAGGCGTTGGTTCACTTGTCCATCTTGTTCAAGGCCCCATTGTGAAGCTGTCTCTCGGCTTTACCATCGTTGGCCTGCTACTACCACTCCATATTTCCATACATTACTTGCGCCGGGCCTCACTGCACTCCGCTGCGTTCAATTGAAGTGCCCGATATTTCAGGATCTTCTGGCCTTTTGTCTCTGTATCTCTCGGTTCGCCCCAGGGTGTCTTATTCTGCCTTACCAACTCAAAGCTACCCGCTCAGAAGCCCCTCTGAAGCTCGCCGCTCACCATCTTTTCGGCACATTGTTGGTTCTGCGAATCTTCCTCATCCATCATCTACCACTTATTCAGTGCGCCTGCAAAGCTACGGTTATCTACTCATTGCTGTCGCTTCTATTTGGGTTGCGCTGAAAACATTTGGTGGGGTGAACACCACTCTATTTACAGTCCCATCTGCGCGCACACATCAACGCCTCTTTTGCAGCCTGTGCCGTATGCTTGCGCCTGCGACTGTACCTGCTCAACTGACACACCCACGGGGCATACAGCTATATATCTAAGCAATTGGCTTATTGACAGGCTTCTTGACCTGCAAGTTGTTTTTGCCTACTTCAAACCTTTTTTTGTCCCTCAACTTTGAGATAATGGGCGTTTGATTAGTTCCAGCGCTCGTACAATCTCTATAGCTATCAGCATGAATTCTGTCACCCACAGCATGGCCGAGGCTTCTCCAGCTCCCACTGCTCCGTCTATGCACCAACCTCCGCAACCTCCGCCATCTCCATCGCCATCGCAGCCAACCTCTATATCCGAAACCGCCCCGACGCCGTCCTTGCCTTCAATCTCCTCGCCCTCTGCTCAATCGGCTTCGCTACCCGCTGTTCTTGCCGCCACAACAGCTGTCGCATCCGTCTCCGCGCACTCACTTCCGCAAAATCCAGATGAGCTTCCCCCGCTTCGCCAACCGTCGCCCACCTCGCCGGCGCATTATACTTTCGAACAACATCAACAACAGCAGCACCACCATCATCCTCACCACAATCTCCACCCTGTCACGCCGCCTCTGAGAAAGGACACATGCTCCTCCATCTCGACGCAGGCCACTAGCGCTACCTTGGCCTCTACAGAGACCAATAACACATCGTACAGTGCCGAAACCTCTCCTAACTTGCACCAGTCTATTTTCTCTATAAAGGATGGCTCCGACGTCTCTAACAACCGCCGCACGAGCAGGAGACGGACCGGGCCCCTTTCTCAGCAGTCCAGAGAGCGTGCTGCACTTATTCGAAAACTGGGTGCATGCATGGACTGTAGAAGACGACGAGTTGCTGTAAGTCATACCCATTCTGTACACCGTAAAAATATCAAATATGGACTTATATGCCAATACTTGTCTCCGTTACTGTAGTGCCACCCCAGTCATCATAACATGACATGGGAAGATGTCGTAACCAAGTTTCATCGCTCGCATAGCCCGACTATTCAGGACATTGCACCTTCTCTCGCCGCTGCTGGCCGACCGTTAAGCCCGGCCCCTGCGATCACCAATGTCCAAGCCTTATTCGCGCACGACACTCAGGAGATGGATATTGATTCTAGTGCTCCTGGTTCCAACCAGCCCGGCCGACCCGCGTTGAGTGATGCTCGAATCCGTACCCCTTTGCCATCAGGCCCTCGCCTAGAGAAGTCCTTGTCTTTGCCCGGCATCGAGAGCTTCAAGAACGATCTTCAATCGAATGTGGGCCGTATGCTTTCCACTCCCAGTCGAGATCGATACAGTTCTGCTCAAGTTTTGTTCCTATTTTGGCAAGACGAGGAGGAGGTGCCTATAATTCAGACCGCTGTCCGAGAGCTCGCAGAGGTCTTTGATAAGTATTATCGCTATAATTTTCAAGTCCAAACCATCCCATCGTCTTCTGATGGCTGCAAAAGCTCGTGGAGGTGGCTATCAAGAGCACTCAACGAATTTGTCGAGGACCGAGATGAGCGTGATGTGTTGAAGATAGTCTATTATGCAGGACATACATATCTTGATGGCAATCGCGAGATGGTTCTGGCAAGGTATGTATTTGCCACCAGCGTGCATTGATGCTTACTGACACTTTATAGCTCGCGAAATCCAGAACAGGCCTCTACAATTCGATGGGGTGGTATCCAACAAACTCTGGAGGAGGCCTGCGCCGATACGTTGATTATTATGGATGCTGCGTACTACCCATCATCCAGAATGGTTCGACAACAGGGCGTCCTGGAACTCCTTGCAGCTTCAGTATCGGAAGAGCATTATTATGATCTCAATCGTTGTGCATTCACTCGAGCTCTTGCTGAACAACTGCGAGTCAGAGCAGCACGGTTGAGTCCTCTTTCGGCTGCCGAGCTGCACGCGAATTTGTTCTCTCACTACGCCAAGATGGTCCAAGACAAGTACCCAGAGAAAGAAGTGTTAACCAGTTTCCCCTCGCCGCTCCATATGATGATGTCGGGCAACTCGAGACTTCCGTCCATCTTCCTTTCTCCTTTGTACCAAAACAGTCCTCCGCGAGGAAGCTTTTCTTCGTACGAGAACAGTCCTCAGTTGCACCTGTCTATTCGACTTGACGATGATAATGTCGATCTTGAAAGCTGGAATGAGTGGCTGCGATTGATGCCGGAAGGCATCAGGGATATCAAGGTCGACGGGCCGTTTCGAGCTACGTTCAGATGAGCCCCTTCAGGCTCTTGGGTACTACACTCGACGCTTGTTGGACGGCAAAAGACCACAAGTTAACCACAACTACACCTCTATGAACTGAGGTAGACTACTCTAGAAATGGAGGATATCTGTGAGGTTTTCCTGAAAATGGAAACGACCTCAACTTTGATGTGGGGCATTGTCGTCAAGATCGGGTATCACTCACTGGCGGGTAGTCAGAAGTCCCATCATGACACACTCGATGAATCGCTCTCCTCTCATGCTGGCAACGCATTGATTATTCTCTAATTTGATATGAAATGGAACATGTAATGACGAGTCCGTGAAGGATAGCGCATGGAGTCTTGGGCGGAGCAAAAAGCAAATGGACCCCCAGTGTGGTTTGCATGAACCAGGGTTACTGGACGGTCAAGCCGAGGAATTACGGCTGGTATCTCGAATGATATTGTTCTATATGGGAATGAATTTGGCAAAAAGGCGAGACGTGAGTCAGAGAGCCGGAAAGAGCGAGCATGAGACATGCTTGTGTATATATAGACACTTGCCTACGGCAAGGGTCGCATTCTGCAGGTTATGTTTCACCAAGACCCGTTGAAGCGTTGTCTCAATTTTTGTTCCACTCAGTAAATAACTTAGGTCAGACATAACACACGGGTATCGACATAAAAGCTTTGACCGCAACAGGCATGTGAAAGAGCACCATCAGGGTCTCAATGCAAGTGATAATGACGAAATGCAATGTCCAGCATGGAACAAACAATGCACGGATACAATAGAAATTGGTGCATGACAGCGAGGCCGGGGCCCATGAGTCGTACTCGGGCGATATAGTATGGAGTTTTTGGCGGGACCAAGCCAAAAAGTTTGTTGTTCATGGGGGGTTGGGTCTAGGGAGGGGAGGAATTGGGAGTGAATATTGGGCTCTGAGTCGAGTAGAAGGAGTCTGATTGAAAATTTTGGGCTCGTTGTTCAACTGCCAACGTAACAATGCGACATTTCTTGAATAAAATGATAGGCGGTAAAGCATGCCACATCATGGATGGATGACCACCCTACCTACCTACCTTACCTAGGTACATACATACAAACGAAACGGAACGGATGTAGTTGAAAATCTCAATGATGGAGCTTGCAAGGGTGACATGTCGTTCACAGACAACCCCACTAGAGGACAAAAAAGCTGCGTGGATATTGGATGAGGGCAGCAAATTCAGACCCAAAAGATCCCATGCTAAAGTGCGGTAAGGCCATCAATTGTCCCTTTGGCACCTTTCACTTACCCAAATTAAACAAGAAAAGACACAGAAAAGAGTATATCGAAGCGTAAATCACGGCACGGCCCAGCCATTTCATTTTATCACCGAGGTGACCGCCCGAGAAAATTGTCACAGCCTGATGATAAGTGCTGGTGGTTAGCTGTTTAGCGCCTGGCTTGGTGGCCTACCTAATCTGGAGCTGGAGCCCGGCCTGGCCTGGCCTGGCCTGATACGATTTTTTTTTTGTCCTCCGTCCCATACCGTCTCCATAATCCGCTGCCGCTACTGCAACACCACCTCAAGCTCATACTTGAACAACGGCATCTCCAACCTCGAACCGGGCCAACCTCTTTGTCTCTTTTACCTAAAACTCTAAGAGACTCCCGATCTTCCAGCGATCTATTCTGTTTCCTTCCTTCCCCTCTTCCCCTCTTCTCTTGCTTAAACCATCCATCTTCTTGACCCCTCCTCCTCTCAAAACTTTTTAAAACACCCCACATTCTCCATTACTGATTCGATATGGGCGGCGTTGTCTCTGCATTCTCTAGTAGTAGCGGTGTAGACTCCGTCGCAGCGCGACAAGCTCTCGAGAAGCAACTTGCCGACAGGGAAGAAACTATCGCCGTCCTCGAAGAAGACCTCTCCAAGAAAGAGAAGGAATGCACAACAGTGTCCAAAGATGCTGAGGAATTGAGGGAAAAGATTAAGGAGCTCGAGGCTCAGTCTTCCCTCGCCCTGGACGAGACTCACGCCCGTATCGCCATCTTGCAGGAAGAGTTGAAGAAGGGCGGTGACTCTTCCTCGGAGCAGCTCCGCTCTACCAAGGAGGCTGCTGAGAAGAGCGCCAAGGAGCTCGAAGATGCTAAGGCCAGTCTGACTGCTACCGAAGAGAAGCTGAAGGGCCTGGAGCAGGAGAGACAATCCATTTCTGATGAGCTTGCTAGCCTCAAGGCAGAGCTTGCTGAGGCCAAGGAGGCCCGCGAGGCCCTCGAGGCTGCTCTCACCAAGGAGATTGCCACTCTCAAGACCCAGATTTCTGAGGCCGAGGAGAAGCACCAAACTCTTGCCAAGGCTCACAGCACACTTGAGGAAGAGCTTGCTGCCGCTTCAAGCGCCGCTGAGCAGGGCAAGCAAGCTTTGACTGGTTCCGAAGACAAGTTCACCACCCTACAATCCAGCCACGCCAAGCTTGAGACCGACCTGGCCGCCGCTGTCACTGCCCTCGACGAGCAGAAGAAGGCCTTGGCCGGTTCCGAAGAGAAGTACGCCGCTCTCCAAGGGACACTCGACAAGCTCAAGGAGCAGTCCGAAACCCAGATCGCTACCGCTAAGAAGGACCTCGCCGAAGCTCAAGAGAAGACCAATGAACTTCAAGAAACACACGATAAGCACAAAGCCGACTCTGAGAACGAGTTGTCTGAGCTCAAGAAGCAGCTCGCTGAGCTTGGCGACCTCCAGACCAAGTATGCTGCCCTTGAGGAGACCAACAAGTCTCTTGAGAAGGAGCTTGCCGAGCTCAAGGAAAAGTTTGCCGACCTTGAAAAGACTAACGACTCTCTCAAGAGCAACTCTTCTGACGAGCTTGTCGCTGCTCAGAAGGATGCTGCTGAGTGGAAAGAGAAGCACACTTCTCTTCAGTCTACTCACGATGGTCTGACCAAGGACCTCGAGGCTGCCCAGAAGGATCTTGCCACTGCCGAGGAGGCCCAGAAGAAGCTTACCGAGGACCACACCGCTGCCCTGACCAAGGCCCAGGGTGACTCATCTGCTGAGCTGGAGAAGGTCAAGAAGGAGGCCGCCGACCTCGAGGCCAAGCTTAAGTCTACTACTGACGAGCACGATGCCCTCCAGAAGGAGCATGACGAGCAAGCTGAGAAGCTGAAGACCGTCACTGGTGACCACGAGACCCTCCAGAAGACGCAAGAGGAGACCGAGGCTAAGCTCAAGGCTGCCACCGAGGAGCGCGAGTCTATTGAGAAGGAGCTCAACGAGAAGTCCACAAAGCTTGCTGAACTTGAGAAACAAATCGAGGAGGCCAAAGCCCAGGCCGCAAAGGCTGAGGAAGACCTGAAGGCTTCGCAAGCGGTAAGCCCCCTACACAAATATCATCCTTAATCAAGTACTAACATTTGTATAGGAGAAGAAGGAGCTTGAGGCCAAAATCGCAGATCTTGAGTCCAGCGCTAAGAACTCCCAGGAGTCTGTATCCTCACTGAAGGCCAAGGCCGATGAGGCCGAGGCCAAGGTTGCGGCTCTCGAGGCTGATGCCAAGAAGGCTCAGGATGCTGAGGCCCTGTTGAAGACCAAGGTCGAGGAAGCTGAGGCTAAGGCTAAGGATCTTGAGTCTGAGGCTGCTAAGGCCAAGGAAACCGAGGCTTCATTGAAGACCAAGGCTGAGGAGGCCGAGGCCCAGGTCGCTGCACTTGAGGCTGACGCCAAGAAGGCTCAAGACTCTGAGGCTGCTGTCAAGAAGCAGCTCGAGGAGGCTCAGGCCGCTACCGATGCCGAGAAACAGGCTTCTGCCGACAAGACCAAGTCTCTTGAGGATGAGCTTAAGGAGCTCAAGGAGAAGTTTGCTAAGGCCGAGGAGGCTGCTAAGAACGTTGAAACTCTTGAGAAGGAGAAGGCCGATGCCGTCGCCAAGGCTGAGTCTCTGCAGAAGGAGGCGGATGAGAAGACCAAGACCCTCGAGGTCGAGAAGAAGGCTGCCGAGGAGAAGGCCGCTGCTCTGGAGAAGGAGAAGACCGAAGCCGAGGAGAAGACCAAGACAACGCAAAACGCCTTTACCAGCGCCCTCGAGAAGGTGAAAGCCATCCAGGGTGAGAAGAAGGAGGCTGTTGCCGCCGCCACCAAAGAGAAGGATGAGGCTCTCGAGAAGGTCAAGGCCCTCGAAGCCGAAATCAAGGAGCTCAAGGAGAAGACCGCCACTACCAACGGCACCTCTGAAGCTTAAGCGAAGGAATTTTCTTGTTGGATGGGAAGGGATAATGCTGCTGATGAACCAAAAAGTGTTTGTTATACGATCTGTGACGCCGGATGAACTGAAATGTCTGATTCATATCACGGGGATACGAAGGAGTGGACTTATGCGTCTTTGATGAACTCGATACCCAATAAATAGTTTTTAGAAGAACGTAATTTAGATGAGCGTCTATGCCACTCTTTTTCATGCCATACTTGTTTTTCTTCCCTTGCTTACATGTGATACATTGAGGAGTTTGTTCCTGTATTGGAGGAACAAGATATGTCACGGATAAGAAACCGCGTATTGTTCTTAGCAATCATTAGCACGGTGCATACTTAGAGTCCTGATTTGTCTAAAGATTGAAATTTCAATGCGAATTGGTCGTTATTTAACACTCATCTCGTGATCTCAAACTCAGAAGCTGTCAACTATGGCTGCATCAGCCAAAGCCACACCCGCACCTCAACCTCTTCTGATTGGCCCACTTGTTCTCTCTTTCAACACCAAAAAACGTCACAACATCAACCTCCAACCTTACGTCTCTCCACCTTAACCGTCAAGATGCGCTTCACCCTCGAAACCAGCGCCCTTCTCGCGCTCCTTCCCCTCGCGCTCGCCGACTCTCTTACACTTTATCTCCCCTCCAAGCCTAATCCATTCAGCATCCCCGCCAACACGCACGCAACTCTCTCCTCCGCCGGAGTACACTTCACTGCGCCCCTGTCCTCTGCCAACACTTTCGTCTTTCACAACGTCACGCCTGGGTCATATCTTGCTGATGTGCACTGCCCGACTGACGCGTTTCATCCGTTGAGGATTGATGTGCAACTTGCCGAGGATGGTGAGGAGGGGATCGTGAGGGCGTGGGAGACATATCGTGGTAATGATTGGGGGAATAAGGGGGAGGTCGTGCAGGTTAAGGAGGGCAGCAAAGGACGGGGCTTTGAGCTGAGGGCTATTGGAGGGAAGAATTACTTTATGGAGAGGCCGCAATGTAAGCCTGCCTACGAAACTAAGAGAAGGAATCAGTACTAACATATAGAAGTCTCCGTCTTTGCTATCCTCAAGAACCCCATGATTCTTATGGCTCTCGTCAGTCTGGTTCTCATGGTCGGCATGCCCAAGCTCATGGACAGTAGTACGTTCCCTTACACCCTCTCAAACAAGATAATACTGACCAAAGCCAGTGGACCCCGAAATGCGCGCCGAATTCGAGGCCCAGCGAAAGAATAGCCCCTTGGGCGCTGCCATGAGCGGTCAGTCATCTGGTGACAATCCTCTCACCAATTTCGACATGGCTGCGTATCTCGCTGGTTCCAAGCCCAAGGAGAGTGCCAACCCAGCCAACAATGGCGGTAACGGTGGCGATGCTAAGAACCAGGGCGTGAGACGGTAAATCTGGCGCAGTTATTGGTTACATATGACTACAAAAGTTGGATGGAAACACAGCCCTGAGGGTTACTTGGCGAACGATAGAGAAGTAGATCTTGAGAGATGGCATTGTGTGCATTCAGCAACGATCATGATTCCATTTGAACCAATTCCTCATCTCTCCTCCACATAGGTATCAACTTTGTTAAGTCCTAGCCAGGCATAGTTGCGCATAGCCTATTGTCGTCATATACTCATCCCATACCCAGTTTCTGTCGTTCCCAAAAATACAAAGCAAAACCAGATCCGAGTTCAGTGTGATATCTTACACTGGGTATTCTCAGGAAATGAACGCGTTTAATCGTCACCGAAATCAGCACCATCCTCTGTATCGATAGTTAGCAAATTGTTGTGAGCGCACACAAGTTAGGGTGTGTAAGCTTACCGAAACCATCTTGGTAGGCTTCTTGCTCTTCGTGATCGTCAAAAGCATTTGCGATCATGGCACCACCAAGCAGACCAGCACCAGCACCGAGAGCAGCACCCCCCATCATGCCCATGCCACCACCTCCCGGCTTGCGACCACCACCGCCGAAGCCGCCACCTCCAAAGCCACCGCCATGAGGAGCCCCATATCCAGGAGCACCTCCATAGCCCCCGTAGCCTCCTGGTGCACCATAACCGCCGCCGTAGTGAGGTTGAGCACCGTAGCCCATTGGGGGACCTTGTCCAGGATAGCCTTGAGGTTGTTGGCCATAGTACTGTTGCTGAGGATAACCACCTCCGTATCCGCCCTGCGAGCCACCATAACCACCAGCGCCGCTTTGCTGATGACTGGAAGCCATCTGCTTCCCCTTACCAAGCAGCTTGCCTAAGAAACCTCCACTCTTAGCACCCCGCTCTCTAGGAGGGAGTTCTGTAGGGTAAGGGCTGCCGCTTTGTTGGGGGTAAGGGCTGTTGCTCTGAGGATACGGGCTATTTGATGCGCCATATCCTGCAGGAACATCTGGACCACCAGGACCGCCGCGAGCACGAGCATCTTCCTCGGCCTGAAGCTTAGCAGCTAGTTTGGCGTCTTCATCCTCAGAAGGGCCACCAGCTGACTGGTCGCGATGGTCCTCGTAAGGATTCTTCTTGGTGTCTGTAGGGACTGGCGCATTGCCTTGCTCGTATCCGGGGGGAGGACCGGCAGGCGCGGCGTCATCGGTAGGGAAGACGGGAGCAGTGGGTTTTTCCCATTGCGATTGTTTTGTGTAGATGTTAACGTAGAACCTGAAATGCGCGTGTTAGCGACGAAGGCGCGCGCAGCTGAAGTGAATTTCTTACCATTCCTTGTATTGATCGTTCCATCGCACGGCCCATCCGGCAGGCACCTCGGGGGCCTTAGGAGGAGGTGGACCGGCAGGAGGAGCAAAGTCGGCCATCGAAGTAGAATTTGAGAAGTATGCGGTCGATGAAAGTACTGTTATAGAGTGAGACAACGATGTTGTGCGAGATGTTTGTGGTAGGTCGAAGTCTGAGGAATTAAGAGTCGATGATGTAGCAGGTGGGTATAAGTAAAGTACCTAGGTTGTGTAGCAGGGAATCACTGAGGTCAAGGTAAAGAGGGGAAGTTTGATATTGAGATCAAGAGACGGAAGCCAAGGATGAGTTTAAGGCTAAAGCTAACCAAGACTACGGGGGACTACCTTATTTAAACACATTACCTCTTTCCCTTGGCAATCGGGCACCTGCCACTTGTGACCTCGAATGTTTTGTGTCAACGCCACTCTGAAAACGACATGAGCTTTGGATCTGGAGGGGCAATCGCAATCATCCCCCGGGACCCCGGTTGCC